>JAABOM020048568.1:0-53352 GCA_011800125.2 Solanum clarkiae | reverse complement strand
GCGTATATGTATTAATGTATTATGGTCATGTTATTATACTGTTGTCTGGGAGCTGCTGAGTTTTCCTTGCAGGTGCGGTTAGTCCGTATTACAAAGGAAACTCTGTCGAAATTTCAGTAGAATTATTGGACTTTAGTATGTAGTGTTGGGATTTAATAGTGGTCTAAGTGCCTAATTGGCACTAGTCATAGCCCGGGGTTTGGGTCGTGACAGAGTGGTATCATGCCTCCATATTTACTATTTGAAAATGTTTCATCCACAACTAGGACTTTCCAAAAATATCAAAAATGACGAATGTAAGTTCCATAGGCAACAAAAAATAACTTGAACCTACGATTTTCATCAAGCTCAAATCTATATTACTTTCTGGATTTACCAACATAAGCACATAACGGTAAGCATCAAGCACTACATAACCTTGCTTATGTGTTACCCTTACCAAATCCTTTGTGATTCACTTTCCTTCCAAAGCTTCTAATAACTAACCTTGTAGCCCAATTCAATACAGATTGAATTCTCAATATCTCTAGTGGAAGGACCTTTACCTTTTGGGTACAATAATTTTTGTTGTGGTGTGGGGATCATGTAATACCACCTAATTCCTTCTACCTGATTTGAAGTGGATATGCAGAGGTTGCTGAGAAAATAACTGAGAAGACAACAGAAGAAGGTTTACGAGGGACATTACGACTCGTACTCAGGTTTATGACTCGTAAAATGGGTCTCGTGAAAACCCAGAGGACTTGGTAGATTCTTCTAAGTTTGAGGCTTATATACAAAATAGTATACGACTTGTAGAATATTTCAGGGCTCGTAGAGGAGGTTTTTCTGACGAATTCTAGTAACTCAAATTTCAGTACATCCTTATTTACAAAAGAAGTTTATGACCCATAAAATACTTTATGGCTCGTAGAGAGGGTTTTGTAGTAAATTCTAGTAAGTTAATTTCAGTACCTCTTCGGTTTACGAGAGGTTCTCTATGGCTCGTAAAATGCTCCAAGACTCGTAGACAGGGTCTCGTAGACAAAGACAATAGTTTCAATAAGTGGTATTTTTGTCCATTTTGAGTACTATTTTAAATAAATCCTTGGTAATTTTAGGCTTGAATAAAGCCTTAAAACAAACCCTAGGTGTACTATTCATCATTTTTCACAATTAGAATTTCTTGAGGGCACTAGAGGAGGGAGAAGAAGATAGGGTTTCAAATTCAAGTGCGAGGATCGACTGAGGTTCGATTGTTTCTTCTATTTCTAGGTATGTAAGGCTTACTAAAGTATAGAATCATGTTCTTCACATGCCTCTTCATTCTTCTTGAGTCAAAGTTGAGAAAAAGTTGAGAGTTGAGAAATTCTATCTTTCAAGTATTGGGATTTTGTATTTATTATGAACTCTCTTGATAACCTATGAGGTACTTGCTATATTAAATTATTTCTAAATGAAATTGAGGAAAATTTTTATATTTGGTAGCATGAACCCTAAATTGCATGATTTTATGAAGTTTTATGCAAGTCATTGAGTATGTGAGATGAGTAAATTGAGTGTTTAAGTTGAGTAAAATAAGTATGATAAATCATGAGAAACATGTTGCATTGAGTCACATACATCACTATATATGGTCATATTGCTTGCATTACATGATGAGTCAAATTGAGTAAGTATAAATGACCATTTGAGTTTGAGTTGAGTTGATGGTTTGCATTGATTGAATATATTGATGAGTAACATAAGACGATTTGAGATAAGATGACCCAATGAGGTTAAGATTTGAATTTTTTGATTGAGCATTGAGGATTGATTTGATTGATGAGTTGAGCATGTTTTAGTCTTGGGAGGAGTATCAAGCACCGAGCAGGGAGTGAGTAAACATCTACTTTAACCCACAAAACTATGTTGCCAACGTAGGATAGTGGTACAGCTCATTCTAGCGACTTTTTTCCCACAGGTTGACATTTATATGGATCCAAGAGAGAGTTGATCGTCCTTTACCGTGGTAAGTTTAGGGCAGGCATGGAAATGACATTGCCTTCATTGGATATCACACAATATAAGAGTGATGGGATATGGATGTCTGTTGAGAGAAACTCCTGATCAATATTGATTGAGCATGAGATTTTAAATTGAGTTTATTTCTACTGAGTATATTTTAAAAGTATGATTTATTTTTAAACTTGTATGTACTGAGTCGAGCATGAGTTGTTGAGTCGAGACGAGTGTTGTTGAGTCGAGACGAGTGAGCTGAGCTTTACTTTCTTGTGCTATTTTACACACTAGTACGTTTCATGTACTAACGTCCATTTGAGCCTGCATCATTTTATGATGCAGATACAGGTGGTAGGGGACTTCAGCCCATGCCACGTTGAGGTCCAGATCAGTACACTTCTAGAGTTGGTGAGCCCTCTTTACTTTCTAGAGGACCTCTTTTATCTTATGAGTAGATTTAGTATATTTTTCTTTCCTTGATTTGGGTGTCCATGGTCTGTCATGGTACTATCTAGATTGTAGAGTAGAGACTTCCTAGACATTTGAGTAGAGGATTTGATGAGTATTTTTGTATTCCAAAATTATTTCATTGAAACTTATAACATAGTAGAGTTATATTTTAGTTATCTGATGCCTTATATCTGTCATGACCTAAGCCTAGCACCTAGACGTGACATGGAGAATGGGCAATCTGAAGGAACCCCAAACAAGCCTCTTAGCATATCATTACACATCTTTGGTCGCGGAAGCAATTAAACATCAACAATAGATAGAAAAAGTGGAAATACAGGGCTAAGGGACATCTTTGATGCCATAGAAGCATAATAAGTCGATAATATAGCATTAACATGTCATAAGGTTCCAACAACACCTCTAATACATAGATAGGAGCGGAGGCCAAGACAATCTTCGGGATCACCCTCATTGTCATAAGTTTCTAACATAATAAGAGTCAATACATAGCATAAATCAAGAGAAGTATGTCCTCGGAGTTGAAGACTCACCAACTAGCTTGAGAGAAATCGTATTAGCCACGTGAAGGAGGAGGATGATCAAGTAGGGCTCCGTCTCTTACATGATAACATTATGTAGGCCTAAAATATGCGTTAGTTCATTTGACTATACTAAGTATGTAGGATGCAATGCAACAAGCGATAGGTAACACAGGCAAAATGCAATTTCATATGCAATGGATAGCATATTAACAATATGACATGTATGAATGATGCTTGAAGTAAAACATGCTTATATCTAACACACTACATGTCTATGAAGAGAGCATCATCATAAACCAAGCAAACTTAGTACTTGGAATCCAAGGTAGACCACCCCTTGGAAGTGATTGAGGAATCAACCCCTTAATTTCTTGATAGCATGACCACCCCTGTCCCAAGTGATTGAGGAATGAAACCCCCAATTGGTTGACGGCATGACCACCCCCGTCCCAAGTGATTGAGAAATCAACCCCCCAATTGTTTGACGGCATGAACACCCCCATCCCAAGTGATTGAGGAATCAACCCCCCAATTGTTTAATGGGCATACCACCCCCCATCAAGATGGTTAAGGCAATTTACCCCTCCTCAAATAGGTACGGTCAACTCACAACACTATAAGTACTTTCCATGAAACAACTCATATAAATATTCCTTTCATCTTTATAAAGTCATTCAAGTCATAGGTCATACAATAGATCATCAATAGCTTAAGAATCCAAAACTAGACATTTTATCAAACACTTGGTGGGTATGTAATGCTAGTATAAAATCATGTAATTCAAGAGTGAAATCATGGGAGAAAACTTAAAGTAAATCAACCCACTAACACTTGGTAATACCCTCATGCAATATACATTGAAGCCCTTCATCAAATATCAAAGTAAATCATAGATTCATTGCGCAACATATGCTTAAACAGTCATACTTTAATAAAACCCCAACATAGTTCATAGTCAAATTTAGAATAAGTAAGACCCATAAGTAAATCAACTTAGAAATATACAATTTATGTAAAAAAAGAAGGTTAAGCATCATGGTGAAAGGACTAAATGGTTGAAACTCATATACCTCAACTTTGGAGAATTCCTTGATGAAGATTGAGATGAGAACTCGAAGCTTGATGAATTTCTTAAGATCCGGAATAAGATTTGGCACTTGAATTTTGAGTGAAATATTTGTCTAAGTGTTTGAGAGAATATTGGGGAATATGTTGAATGATATAAGGTTGAAAAATGACTAAGTATAGGTGTTTTTACGCATAGGAAGGATTAGGCCCAAGACCCAAAAGCCTTAGGCCAAGATTAAAAAAATTGTCAATAAAATACACTGCTCTGCGACAGGTCCTCTATCTTGAACTGCTACTGGAATTGCAAAATTGGCGAAATTCGTTTTTCACTACAGGTCCTCTAAAATTTGATCTATACCCATTCTCCTCTCAATTTTTCCCCTAAACAAGAATACGAAGTCGGATTTTTGATATTACACATGGATTTTGAGATATATGAAAATTATGATTATGGGCATTTTCGAGGCACATATTCAAGCACTTTTTGGGGTCGTTTCAATATCTAAGTTCTTCTTCTACTGTTGAGTTGATGTGAAAATGAGGACAGGTGGTTCACTTGGGATATCAGTAATGGTTCTTCAAGTTTCGGCTACGCCAAGTGTATCCTCCTGGGGCATGACAAACTTATTATCAGAGCACAGAGTTCAAGAGTCTAAGGGAGTCTATGAAGTCGTGTCTAATAGATTCTTGTTTATAGGTGTGTTGTACACCACACTTGATAAATAGGAGACTGTAAGACATTAGGAATTGTCTTATTTTCTTGTATTCTGAGTTCGTGCAATAGAGTTGAAACTCTACAAAACTCTATTCTAACTTGTGCATTACGTTCTTGCAACCCCCTAGACATACTGTAACCTAGAGGAAAACTTTAGTTAGTATTGCTTATAACCTTACTTTAGAGGTGCCTCTTCAGATGGAAACAAGGGGCCTAGATCGACCGTCCAGAACTACTGGTGTTCTTGTGACACCTACCTCTCCATCTGTTTCTACTACAGATGCTGATTTCAGAGGAGCTGTCACTATGCTCACACAGTTGATGGCTGCCCAGAGTGGGAACCAGGGGTTACAGACTCCGAGTTCTAGCTCCAAGAGCCAATAGTTGCCACCATACTGAGAGAGACCTTATGTGAATGAACCCACCTATCTACACTGGATCTAAGGTTGAGGAGGACCCTCAAAACTTCATGAATGAGATGTGGAAGGTGCTGAAAACCATGCATGTGACTGAGTCTGGGGAGTTGAACTTGCTACCTATCAGCTCAAGGATGTGGATAATGTTTTGTACAATCAGTTGGATGAGATTCGGGGTGATGATGATGAGCTCGCTAGTTGGGATGAGTTTGAGAGTGCGTTCCTCGATCACTTTGTTCCTCAGGAGTTGAGAGAGGCGAAGGTTGAGGAGTTGTGAATCTAAAACAAGAGGGGATGAATGTCTAGGAATACATCCTAAAATTTATCTAGCTATACAGGTATGCCGCAGAGATGGTCTAGGATATGAGAGCGAGGATGAGAAAATTCATGTCTGGGTTAGGTAGACAAGTGAAGAGAGAGTGCAAGGTGGCATTGCTGATCCCAGGTATGGATATCTACAGAATGATGGTTTATGCCCAGCAGACTGAGGAAGATAAGAAGAAGGATAAACAGAAGCATCTGAGTAAGAAGGCCAAGCTAGCAGGGCCTGAGCACAATCAGATCAAACAAGGTAAAGGAGATAAGTCCTACTTTCAAAAAATATTCTCTAACACGGACCATCATTAGCCAGTGCACCAGGCCCGAGCCACAGGTATGGTCACAAGTCTGAAGGTCAGACAAACTTTAGGGAACAGGGTGCACAATCTCAGGCAAATGTAACTCTTGGCTCTAAAGGGAATCCACCTTATGGGAAATGTGGCACAATGCATCCGGGAGAATGTAGAGATGGAGAAATGATTGCTACAAGTGAGGCTAACGGGCCACTTTCAAATGGAATGTATGATGTGGGGAAATAAGGCCTAGTCTTTTACCACATCAATACCAGTGAGAGGTAACCATAGAGGTGCTACACCAGGGGCAGGCAGTGGAATAGACTGTCTGTATACGACGGGGAACTGACAGGAAAAGGTTGCATAGATGTTGTGACAAGTATGCTTTGAGTCTTTACCTTTCCTTTCTATGCTTTACTTGATCCGGGCACAACTTGTTATTTTATGACGCCATATATCACGAGTAGATTTGAGATTCTTCCTGAGTGCTTGCTAGACCCATTTTCTGTTTTCACTCCTATTGGTGAATTCATTCGCGCTGAGAGAATCTATAGAGATTGTGTAGTGTCCATTTATCATAAGGATACTCTTGTTGATTTGACTAAGTTAGAGATGGTAAATTTCAACGTGATCCTTGGCATGGACTAGCTTGACACCTGCTATGCCTCTATTGACTGAAGAACCTGAACTTTCAAATTTCAATTTCTGAATGAGTCTTTTATTAAGTGGAAGGGAGATGTTGTTGCACCGAAGGTTAAGTTTATTTCTTACCTCAAGGCCCGAAGACTGATCTCTAAGGGATGTACCTACTACCTCGTGTGAGTCAAGTCTGAAGATGTTGAGTCCCGTACTATTGAATTTGTCCTGATCATGAGCGAGTTTCCTAATATATTTCTTGAGGATCTTCCCGGAGTCCCTCCTAATAAGGAGATTAACTTCGGAATTATTGTTCTTCCTGACACCCAACCTATTTCCATTCCACCCTATAGGATGGCCCTTGCGGAGTTGAAAGAGTTGAAGGAGAAATTGAGGGACTTGCAATAAAAGGAATTCATAAGGCTTAGTGTCTCTCCATGGGGAGCTCCAGTCTTGTTCGTACAAAAGAAGAAGGGTTCCCTGAGGATGTGTATTGACTACTGTCAATTGAATAAGCTGACAGTCAAGAGTAAGTATCCCCTTTGAAGGATTGATGACTTGTTCGACCAACTTTACAATTCTACTATTTTCTTTAAGATATACCTCAGATCAGGCTATCACCAATTGAAAGTGAGAGAATGTCACATCCCAAAGACGGTTTTTCAAACATGATATGGTCACTTCAAGTTCTTGGTGATGTCGTTTGGGTTGATAAATTCACTTGTGGCCTTCATGGACCTGATGAATAGAGTATTCAGATGATATGTTGACATGTTCATGATTGTGTTCATCGATGATATTCTGTTTATTCCATAGATGAGGAGAAGTATGTTAATCACATAAAAATCGCCTTGCAGACGCTCAGCGATAATGAGTTATATGCAAAGTTTTCTGAGTGTGATTTTTGGATCAAATCTATGGCTTTCTTTGGTCATGCAGTTTCTAGAGATAGAATTCAGGTGGATACTCAAAAGATTGAGGTGGTCAAGAACTGGCCAAGACCAACCTCGAAATAAGAAGTTTTCTCGCATTTGCTAGCTACTACCGAAGGTTTGTTAATGGGTTATCTTCCATATCTACATCGTGGACTAAACTAACTCAAAAGAAGGTCAAGTTTCAATGGTCTGACAAGTGTGAGAGAAGTTTCCAAGAGCTAAAGACGAGATTAACTACCGCACCAGTGTTGACCTTGCCTATGGGACATATGGATTTATCATCCAGTGTGATGCTTTGAGAGTGGGGTTAGGATGTGTGTTGATGCAGAGGGGGAAAGTTGCTGCCTACGCTTCAAGACAGCTTAAGGTGTATGAAATGAACTATGCAGCTCATGACTTAGTGTTGGCAGCAGTAGTCTTTGCTCTCAAACTATAGTGCCACTATTTATGTGGAGCACATGTTGATATATTCACAGACCACGAGAGCCTACAATATGTCTTCACCCAGAAGGAGCTTAATAATTTAAGATAAAGGAGACAGCTTAAGTTGCCCAAGGTCTACGACATGAGCATGCTCTACCACCCAGGTAAAGCTAATATGGTTACTGATGCTCTTAGAAAGTTATCCATGGGGAGAACTGGCCATGTGGAGGATGAGAAGAGAGAATTAGCTAACGAAGCTCATTTACTAGCATGATTTGGAGTTCAATTAGATGAATTAGGTGAAGGAGGAGCTCTTGTGCATAATGGATCTGTATCGTCTCTAGTAGTGGAGGTGAAGGAGAAACAAGATCAAGATCCTATCTTATTATAGTTGAAGGAGGATGTGCATAAGCAGAAGGTGATGGATTTTGCCAAAGGGGGAGATGGAGTATTAAGGTATCAAGGCAGATTGTTTGTTTCTGATGTTGATAGTGTTTAGGGGAGAATTATGGCTGAGGCCTACAATTAGAAGTACCATGATCTGAGACAAGTCTACTGGTAAAGTGGAATGAAGAGAGACATTGCTAAGTTTGTTTCCAAATGCCCGAATTGCCAACAAGTTAAAGTTAAGAACTAAAGGCCATATGGAGTAACTCAGAACTTTGAGATTCTAGAACGGAAGTGGGATATGATCAACATGGACTTCATCATAGATTTACCGAGCTCCCACAGGCAACATGATTCTATTTGGGTGATAGTTGATCGGATAACAAAATTTGCTCACTTCCTAACAGTAACGATGACTGACACAACAGAGGATTATACCCAGTTATACATAAAGGACATTGTTAGACTGCATGGAGTCCCTTTGTCTATTATCTCAGATAGAGGAGCTCAATTCATTTCTCAGTTTTGAAGATCATTTTAGAAGGGTTTGGGTATGACGGTGCACCTTAGCATTGCTTTTCACCCGCAGATGGATTGCTAAGCAGAGCATACTATTCAGACGTTGGAGGATATGTAAAGGGTATGTGCCATTGACTTTAAAGGTAATTGGGATGACAACTTGCCTTTGATAGAGTTTGCTTACAACAATAGTGTCACGACCCAAGCCTAGGGCCTAGACATAACACGGCAAATGGGAAACTGAAGGGACCCTAAACAAGCCTCTTAGCATATCATTTACAAATCCTTGGTCATGGAAGCAAAATAAACAGCAAGAGATATAAATAAGGGATACAGGACTAAGATAAGTCTTGATATTTATAAAAGCATAAAAGAATTAAGCTGATAGCATAATTACATCGATTATCCACCAACACCTCTAACATCAAGTGGAGCGGGGCCCAGGACATTTGCTGGGCTCACCCTAAAAGTATCAAGTGTTCAACATAAGTAAGAGTAACATAGACAGCATCCTCGGACTTGAGGAATCACCAAAGCTTATATCCAAAGAACCAAGTTAGCCACGTGAAGGATGATCGAGAGGTGCTCCAGTCCCTACATGGTAATATTATGTAGGCATAGACTGTGTGTTAGTATGTTCGAATGTACTAAGTATATAGGATGCAATGAAACAAGACATAAGCCATTATAGTCAAAATGCATAATCATAAGTAATGGATAAGTATAATATCAATATGGCATGCATGATCAATGGTTGAAGTAAAACATGCTTGTAAATCATATAACTTGCATAGTGCGTATCACATGTTGAAGAGACAATAATCAACATAGACCAAGAGAACTACTACTTGGAATCCAAGGCATGTCACCCCTTTATAAGGTGATCGAGGTACTCACCACTCAATGTGGTGATTGGGCATGTCACCCCCCAACAAGGTGATTGAGGTACCTAGCTCTCAAAAAAGTGATTGGGCATGTCACCCAACAAGGTGATCGAGGTATGTCACCCTCAACATGGTGATTGGGGATGTCACCCCCAACAAGGTGATTGAGGCACCTCACTGTCATGGACCAAGCCTAGGGCCTAGACGTGACATGGCGAATAGGAACCCGAAGGGACCCAAAAATGCCTTTTGAAATATCAACACCACATCCTTGGTCGCGGAAGTAAAGTGAACAACAAGAATAGATAATATAAAAAGTGAAGCAAGACTAAGGGAAAGTCTTTGATAACCAGAAAAACATAAGGAGTCAAGCTTATAGCATAAATACATCATAATATTCCAACAACACCTCTAAACATAGAATGGAGCGAAAGCCAAGACATTTTCCAGCCTCACCCTTATAATGTCAAATATTCTATATTAAGAAGTCTTAGGAATAGCAAGAGAAAGTAGATAGTGTCCTTGAACTTGAGGACTCACTAAAGCTTATCTTTGTAGAATATCACTAGCCACATGGAGGATGATCAAGAGGAGCTCTGGTCCCTACATGGTGATATTATGTAGGCATAAAGTATATGTTAGTACGTTTGAATGTACTGAGTATGTAGGATGCAATGCAACAAAACATAAGCCAATGTAGTCAAAATGCATAGAAATAAGTAATAGATAAGTATAATCTCAATATGGCATGCATGATCAATGCTTGAAGAAAAATACATTTATAAATCATACAACTTACATAGAATATGATACATATGTGGGAAGATACCTCAACCAACAAAGAATAAGACCAAGCAAGCAACAATTTAGAATCCCGATAATTATGTCTCTTCGGTAAAGAGGCGGTCTACTTACCAAGGTAAATCATACTTCACCTTATGGGATTCTGTCCTATTTTGGAGAAGTAAACCCCCCCTCCTTTTATAGTAACCTGTCCCATTTCAGTAAGGATTTCATGAAAAACTTTGACTTACGGGAACCTGTCCCATTTCTGGAAGAATTTCGAGAAAAAGTGCACTAAATGCATCTACTAGTAAAGCAAGGGTAAATTATACTACTATGTTCGCACATAGTTTGAGGAAAGAGAGCATCCTCTCATTCCATCGGTGTTAAGCGTAATCCCACAGAATAATTAAAATAATCATATCTGTAATAACTTGTAATGAACATAGAATCATAACACAGTAGCTCTAAATCATCCTTGACCTCTAATGGTGAGCCTATCTTTAAAACAGAAGGATAGATCATCATCAAACATTACCCTTGCATTAACATCAAAGACTCACAAGAGGTAAATTCTTTGAAAGAGGGCTTAATCCAGTATTACAAAATCATAGACATTTTCATGAATTCAATACATCCTTTGAAAGACCAAAATCATCATAAAGTCACTTGACTCATAAGTCATTTAATAGATCATCAATAACTTTAAGAATCATTGAAAAAATATTTTATCAAACATTTGATGGGTGTGTAATGCTAGTTCAAAATCATGCAATTCAAGAGTGAAATAATATGAGAAAACTCAATGTAAATCAACCCACCATCATATTGTAAAACCCTCATGTAAAATACCTTGAAATCCATCACCAAATCTCATAATAGATCATAGTTTGATAACTCAAAACATATATAGTCTCAACAGATAAAATAAACTCATAGTATAAGATTGAGATAGATAGACATGCATATTTAATCAATATTTCATAAAAACCCAATATATTTCATGCTTATAATCCACAATAGAAGATACCCATAGTTAATACAACTTGAAAACATGCAATTTTCATAAAATAGGAAGATTGGGCTCCATGGGTGAAAGGATCCAATGGATGAAATCCACATACCTTAAACTTGGGTTTTCTTGATGTAGACTTGAAGGAGATTTGAAGATTGAATGGAGTTCTTGAGATCCATAATTGAGCTTGAGACACTTAAATTTGGATGAAATATTTGATTAAGTGTTGGAGAGGGTTTTGAGAGGGTCTTGAGTGATATAGAGTTGAAAAATAGCTAAGTATAGGTGTTTTCATGCATAACTGGGCATGGGACCAAGACCCTAATGTTTTGGGTTGAAACTGAAACATCAAGGAAGTGAAAACACTACTCTGCAATCGGTCCGAGTCGCGGAGGTGTCGCGGACCCACTCTGTATTCGAAAAATTTTGCGAAAATTGTTTTTCACTGTGGGTCTCCTAAAATTAGTGTTATACCCATTTTCCATTCAATATTGTTCCCTGATCAATATATGAAGTCAGATTTTCGATATCGCGTATGAATTTGAGATATATGAAAAATTATAAATATGGACATTTTCGAAGCAATTTTTGGGGCATTTTTGGGGTGTTTCAATATCTCCCACTTGGAAACATTCATCGCAAATGTCAAAAAAACATACATAAGAGAAATAAACATAAAGATTTAAGCCAATATGAATACAATAGTTACACTTAAATATATTTTTCAAAAATCTCAACATAAATGTCAAAATCGTCATGAACTTTTACCATAAACATGAATGCATGCTACATGATATGAAGGCTGAAACTTAGAATTTGAAATCGTAGATAGGAATTAATTTGCTATCTTAGGCTTGAATAGAATGAAAGAGCTATGGATATCGCTTCCACATGTCCGCTCCGACTCCCCAAGTGACACTTTCGACTTTGTTGGTTCCTCTAAAGAAGATTGATGGAAGCTACATCTTTGTTTCTCAACCTCTTCACTTGCCTATCCAAAATCTCCACCAGGAACTCCTCATAGGTCAAATTATATTTTACAACACCCACAACATCTAAAGGCACAATAGCACTTGGGTCATCCATACACTTCCTCAACATAAACACACGGAAGACTGGATGAATCATACTGATATCAATGGCAACTCCAACTGAAAGGCTACCTTACCAATCCTCCTCAACACCCTATAAGGACCCATAAATCTTAGGATTAATTTTCCTTTCTTTCCAAACCGTACCACACCCTTCATGGGTGATACCTTCAAGTAAACCTAATCACTAACCTTAAACTGAAGACCTCTCCTACTCACATCGAAATATGACTTTTTCCCACTTTGAGTCGTCTTCAACCTTTCCCTTATAAACCTCACTTTCTCCAAAGCTTCCATAACCAAATCCGGTACAATCAAAGCCATCTCACCAACATCATCAAGGTACATTCCCATAGTCTCTATCCATTCTCTAGGAATCGGGAAGAACATACTAGGATGAATCATGAGCCTCTCTCAAGACCAACTCCCTCAAGTCACCAACATTAGGCACACATAATCTACATTGGTACCTAAGGTAACATCTCCCCCTTGGGAGAAAACCTCCACTCCACCATCCTTCACCAAGGTCCTCAACTTTAGCAAGAAGGGATCAAGGTCTTGTTTTGCCTTTACCTCCTCAATCAAGGAAGATTTAGAACCATCAACAACAACCCCCCCATTATCAACTTCATCCAACCTAACCCCCAACCTAGCAAACCGGTGAACCTCTCTAGCTACCTTTTTGCCACCATCATGAGCTAGACTACCCATATTTAGTGCATCGGCCACAACATTAGCTTTGCCGGGGTGATAATGAATTGCACACTCATATCAAACTTTTTAAGGAGTTCTAACCACCTTTTTTGTCTCAAGTTAAGATCTTTTTGGGTGAACACATATTGGAGACTCTTGTGGTTGGTAAACACCTCAACATGAACCTCATACAAGTAGTGACACCAAATTTCCAAAGCAATCAGCACGGCCGCCAATTCAAGATCATGGGTGGGATAATTTTGTAATGACCTGGCCCAACACTGTGAAGTATTATCCTCTCTTGGGCCTAGCCCATCATGGATTTTCCCTTTGGGCTCACCCTAAAAGGCGCTTCACAGTATATAGATTAGTCCATTATTTTATATACCCAGCATCTCTCTTGTGTTTTGTCGATGTAGGACATCTCCTCTTAAAATGGGTTGCTACATACACCCCCTCTATGGACTCAGCATCCTTACTGAGGTTTACCCCACTGCATGAGATTTTCCTAGACTCAACACTGAGGTTTACCTTGCCTCATCGTGATTTACCTAAATTTGGTTGAACTCTAGCCCCATATCGACAAGCCTGACACAGGAGTGGCTCTGATACCATCAGTAACGATTTGGCCCAATACTGTGAAGTATTTTCCACTCTTGGGCCTAGCCCATCACGGATTTGTTCCTTTGGGCGCCTCACAGTATATAGACTAGTCCATTACTTTATATACCCAACATTTCTCCTGTGTTTTGTTGATGTGGGGTACCTCCTCTCAACATGGGTTGTTACATATGGTATTGTCACACCCTGATTCTACGCCCTAGACGTGACTTGCACTCGAGAAACCATTGTTGGTCCCCAAGCGAATCCTTGGCCTGGCTGATTTACTCGACTGGAAACTTTAACATACATGAAGAAGCTTTACAAGATGAACCTTTTAAAATATTTAATAAAAACTCAGAAAATCTCAAATCAAGCTTTATACAAAGTCTGAAAATAACTTTTCATACAATTTGTTATAATACTTAAAATGTCAGAATGGAAAGACAAGACAGACTCACTAACTCTGTCCATGAAGCCTCTACTGTACTGAGATAGGTGCCACAAAAAGAGCCATGACTACTTGATTGTAAAATAAAATACATAAACTACACTGACTAGAGTCCTCTAAAAGCAAAGAGGTCTCAGCCATTGCCTCTGGAAAGCTGACGTACTAAATATCTGTTGTCATGTGGATAATTGAATCTGCATCACAAATCGATGCAGCACGAAAGGTGTTCAGTACGTGGAATGCACGATATGTAAAATGGCCAAGACGAAAACTCGCGGTAAGCAATACTTTTAAGGTAAATATAACATATCTTAATATGAAAAGCATAAGTAATAAATGCAATACATGCTGAAAATATAACATATGCTGAAAGTATAATTGTAAAACTAACTTGTTTTAGCTTGGGGAGTTTCTCTAACTAATAACCACTAATATGAGTTTCGTCGTGATACAGCGTCTTTCCCACGCTTCCAGAGTCATCTCATACTTTGCTGGGGTAGGAGATGAAAAACGAAGGGCGTGGATCCATCCCAAAACTTGTCCATCTCAGTTGAGGAATTGTCTTCTGGTACAATCCTATCCTACGCTGGCTACGTAGTTAATGAGTTCAAGTTATGATTACTCTCACTCATATCGGTGCTCAATATTACTCCAAATAACTCTTATAATGCTCATAACTTCAAGAGTAAGGCTTCTCAAAATGCCTTCCTAATCTTTTGGGACTTATCCCAACTTTAGATTTTCTTAAACTTTTCTCAACTGGTCTTTTTTCTTTGACTGAAAATGGTATCATCACAGTTATCTCAAAAACATATATGAATTACTCAGCTATCTTACAAAATACAAACTTTAAATACTTCTTAGACTTAACTCAAGCTGTAAAATTTATAACTTTTCATGAAATAGATATAGTTTTCTCATAATTTCAATCATAACTGTAAATCTTGTTTATGATAATAAAATCAGCAAAATTCATGATTCATATCAAAAAAAATACATGAACAGTACTTTGATGAAATTCACTAGTAATGGAGGAAACTTTGATCTCAACTCATAATTATGATCTTTGGTAGAAACTAGTAGTTAAGGATACTAAAATAATAGTTGAATAACTTTTGGAGGGTCTTACATACCTGAGAGATTAGTTTTTGGAAGAATTGAAGAAGATTCTTGAATTCTTCACTTGGAATCTTTAGAGTTCTTAATGAAGAAACCTGATTCTTGAAAAAGAAGAATCAAGAATTCCTTTCTTTGAATTCTTGAATTCGTTTCTTGAAACCCTAGGTTGGCTCAGGTATGATATGCTCAATAGAAATTCAAAGAATTGATGATTCTACTATTAGATGGGAAATGTTCAAAGTCGCATTCCTTGATTATTTCTTCCCACTTGAACTAAGGAATCCAAAATGATGGAGTCCATCAAAATCAAGCAAGAGAACATGAGTGTAAGAATTGATGATGCCCTAACGGTTTTACATCTAATTATTATTTTTTTTTAAATATGTAGATATTGTTGGAAAAATAATTAAAATATCTCAATAATATACTATGCATCTTTAAAATTTTCTTATTTATTTTGTGCTTGTTTGGAATGGCTTGTGTTAGGTGTTGTTAAGCTGAAATAACTTTGATATAGTTTTTAAGTACTGGAGTAACATTTAGAAGTGCTTATAAGCACTTATATTTAAGGCGAAATAACAAATATACGCCAAAAAGACTAAGTTAGAAATTTCAAGAATACTCCCTCCGTCTATCTTTACTTATCCTCTATACTATTTTAGGATGTCCAACAATACTTGTCTAATTTATGAAATTAAGAGATAATTTTACACTTCGTTCCTATTTTACCCTTATCATTAATTATAGTAAATTCTCTATTTCATTTTTCAAGACATTGTATTAATTATATCCAATGGGTGATTTGACAAAATGACCCCTATCTTTTACTTCTTCTCCATCTCTATGCCGAGTCAATAGGGAACAAGTAAAGGTGGACGAAGGGAGTATAACTTTTGGCTTATAAGTCAAAAGGTCAAAAACAAACTCTTAGTCTTTATAGCTTCAATAACGAGAATCATAGGACATTGATATCTCTTTCTTAAATAGTATTGTTTGGCTACTTTTCCATTTCCAAATTGGACATTGTTCTTTATGACTAGCAATTACTCTCTTTCATTCCCATTATTAATTTCCTTGAATTCAGATTCTTTTACCATTGAAGCAATCAACCACTCTTATAGTATGAATACTTTTGCTATTATACTCGCAAAGATTCTTCATACAGAAGATATAGAAAAGAATAAATTCTTTCTTTGATGTAAAATAAAAATAATTGCCTCTTCTTCTTGCCAGGCCCAGGAGGGTACCCTAGACAAAGCCAGCACTAAGAGAATATTTTAAGCCTCTAAGCAAACCGCTTGGCTTCATCACATTCATTCAATCAATACTTAACGTATCAGCGGAAGACTAAATGTAGAAGAGGGTGGAAAATCTTAATCTTATATAATCATATCAAATCAATGAGTCTAGTATGAAGGAAGCTAGCTCAGAATAATATCCAATCAAACAAATCAACTCTAGTCTATGAAGACTCTATCAACTATTTAGTGGTGCCATTGACAAATCAATGTCTACCTAGAATCAAACTAAGGAAATAAAATACTAGAGAAAAGCTAGATGTTAGTGTTAATGTGCATCCTCTAGAAGCAGGGGAGGACTCACCAAATTGACTTACTGCAACAGATTCTCAACTAAGTGCCTATTGATGATCTCTAGTACCTATCTCTACATCATAAAGTGATTCAATTCAAATGGACGTCAGTATGTAGATTGTATGAGTATGTAAAATGGCTGAATGAAATATGCATCAAGGTAAAATGCTATCAACACAGATAACTCAAGATCAAGAGATAGGGAATTCAATCAGATGTCAAATGTATATTAAAAGCAAGAATAATGAATAAACACTGACCTATCAACATAATCCAACCAATCCAATTCAATCAGAGTACTATCAATATGGAACTTATTTGGGAGTTTCTTTTATCTCACAATAATCACTTATGAGCCAGTGGCTATACAACTCCCATTGATGTTGTTGCAATCGTCCAGTACTTCTCAGGTAAAGAAAGAATCGATCCATGCTGGACCAGAAAAGAGTCCTCTATTATTTTAGGGACTTCAATCAAGAGAAAACATCAGACTTAACAGTTCAGTCCTCACATACGCTTATCAATGTAGTTAATGAGTCCGAGTTAGACTTACTCTTACTCATTTAAGCACTCGATACTCTTTCTAGGACAATCTTTATAAAACAATCAATCTCAATTCAAACCAATCATGAGCCTCATAAAGAAAAGGACTCTTATCATTCCATCAATTCTTTCAGACTCGAGCTTTTCAGCCTATCAACCCTCTAGTCGATGCTCAATCATATTTCTTAAAATAGCTTAGACCAATCATTAAGAAGACTATCAATTAGATAAATCTTTAGACTTAATTTATGAAGACTCCCAGTACCATCAAGTTCTATAAACCTATCATCATGCTCACATCACAATCACAAATCCCCATCTCAAGTCAAGGCTCTAGACTCAATCCCTAGGTTTGTTCATGCATTCTTTTACAAAAGTAATATGTAGGGTTTGTGAAATAATTCATGTAAAAGTATTTATTCAGTAAATCAAGTTTATGATAATCATCAACATATAAAAATACATAGGATATATATAATTTTGCAAGAAAACATGCATAAAGACTCCATATGTTCATATATCAATCTATCTCAATTAAGGGGCACATGGAAGAATAATTCCATACTTTAGGTTAGCCTTACATACCTAGAATGAGATTGACAATCAACTAGCAAAAGTTCCTGCTTGAATTCCTAGCTCCTCTTCTCCATTCCTTAGTGCTAGTCTTCTGTTAGAGCATCTAGAAGGCTATGAAATTGGTTACAAAACCCTTTTCATGCTTTATATAAACTATTTTGATCATATTTTAAGTTTAGGAGGGGTGGGGAAAGGTCAGGAATGCCCCTCGAGAAAAAAATGAAATTTATCCCTTCGGCATACCAAGTCTGCGTCATGGTACATGTTGGTATATCCCTCTTCATCCCACTCCACCAATAGACTTCCCTCAAGTTGTGGTACATCTTGGTAGAGCTAGGAAGAATGGAACATCTAGAACTATGGGCTTCAGCCATAATTCTATCTCAAACACCATCAACATCTAGAACGCACAATCTATTCTAATATCTTGACACTCCATTTCCCTTTTTGGGAACACCATCATTTTCTATTTGTGGACACCTTCTTTCAATTAAAGTAAAGCGGGATCTTGGTCTTGCTTTTCTTTCACCTTTGCCACTAAAGATGAAGCAAACCTACTCTGAACATTAACTCCTCCCTCATCATTCTCTTCAATATGAACTCCTAATTGGGCCAATCTATGCACTTCCTTTGCTAACTCCTTATTTCCCTCGTCAATATGGGTCGTACTACCTATTAATAACCTGCTAAGAGAGAGGCAACAATGTTATCTTTACCTGGGTGGTAGAGAATGCTAATATCATAATCCTTGAGCAAATCCAACTATCTCCTCTGTCACAGGTTGAGCTCTTTTTGACTGAAGACATACTGCAGGGTCTTGTGGTCAATGAACACATGCACATACACTCCATGTAAGTAATGGCGCCAAATTTTAAGTGCAAACACCATTGTTGCCAACTCAAGATCATGGGTTGGATGGTTTCTCTCATGAACCTTAAGTTGTCTGGAGACATAGTCTATCACTTTCCCTCTCTGCATCAACACACATCCCAATCCAACTCTTGACGCATTATAATATATCACAAAGTCCTCTATCCCATTAGGCAAGGTTAAAACTGGTATAGTAGTCATTTTTGTTTTCAACTCTTGGAAGCTCTTCTCACATTCATTGGACCGCTGAAACTTGACCTTTTCTGAGTAAATTTAGTCAATGGTGCGGATAGGAAAGAATTCCCATTAACAAATTTGCGGTAATAGCCTGCCAACTCCAAGAAACTTCTTATATAAATCGGAGAGGTCGGTGTAGGCCAGTTCTTAACTGCATCAATCTTTTGGGCGTCTACTCGAATAACATCTCCCGAAATAATATGGCCTAGGAAAGCCACTAACTTGAGCCAAAACTCACATTTCGAGAACTTTGCATACAACTCATGGTCTTTAAGAGTTTGGAGGACAACTCTAAGGTGATTTCCATGCTGCTCCTCATCTCTCGAATACACCGAGATGTCGTCGATGAACACGATCACAAACATATAATGATATTGTCTGACCACCCTATTCATCAAGTTCATGAAGGCTGCGGGTGAATTCGTCAACCCAAAGGACATGATCAAGAACTCAAAACGGCCATATCTAGTCCTAAAGGCTATCTTTGGAATATCACATTCCCTCACTTTCAAATGATGGTAGCCAGACCTAAGGTCTATCTTTGAGAAGCAAGAAGCACCTTGAAGTTGGTCAAACAAATCATCTATCCTTAGAAGAGGATATTTAACCATTATCATGACCTTATTTAGTTGCCTATAATCAATGCACATTCTGAGAGACCTATCTTTCTTTCGCACGAATAGGACAGGAGAACCCTAAGGAGAGAAACATTTGGCCTGTTAATCTCTAGCAAATCCTTCAATTGCTCTTCCAACTCTGAAGGGTCTATCCTAAAAGGTAGAAATGAGATAGGCTGGGTATTGGGAAGAACATCAATTCCAAAGTCAATCTCCCTATCAGGAGGGACTCGGTAGATCCTCAAGAAAAACACTTCAAGAAACTCACTCATAATCAAGACTGACTCAACAGTAGGAGCCTCAATATCACCATACTGAACTCGCATGAGGTGATCGATACAACCTATGGAAATTAGCTTTCTGACCCTATGGTAAGTGATGAGCTTTCCTTAGGTGCAATAGAATCACCCTTCCACTCTAGAACCAATTCATTCGGGAATTGGAACTTAATGGTTCGGGCTCTACGATTAATGAATGTATAGCAAGTGTGAACCCAATCCATGCCAAGGATCATATCAAAATCTATCATCTCTAACTCAATCAAATCAACAAGAGGATTTCTATAGTAGATGGACACTACACAATCCCTATTGATTCTCTCAGCTTGAATAGACTCACCAACTTGAGTAGAAACATCAAAAGATTTAAGAAGACTCTTAGGAGTTCTATCAAATCTACTAGCCACATAAGGAGTTATAATGACAATGTGGTGCCAGGATCCATCAAAACATAATAATCAAGAGTAAATACTCAAATCATGCCCATCACAACATCTGGGAAGTTCTCCTGATCTTGGCAACTACCATGCCACACAAATGGTTTATAGCTTTACTTGCGCCTGACATAGCACCTTTCTGGGTTCCTCTAGCTGACGGGGATGGTGTAGAAGATTGAGCTCGGTCAGCCCATTTTGGACACTCCCTCTGAAAGTGACACACTTGGCCACACTTGAAGCATGCATCACTCCCCTCAAGACATTTACCCAAGTGTCATTTGCCGCACTTACCACAAGGTGGCTTATCCTGTGAACCTTGAGCCACTCTAGCCTATGACTGAGACCCCTGGGATCCAAAATGCTGAGACCTCTGATCATTCCTGATTCGGGGCATAGGTACACTAGCAGATGATGGTGCTAGTCCTGACTAAAATTTGTTACCATTCCTTTCTTTCCAACCTCATGGCTGGAAGTCTTGGGCTTCTTATTTTTGAACTCTTCTTTGTCATGCTGCCTCTTCTCATTTTCTTATTGTACGTAAGTAATTAACCTCCCGATGTCCATATCTCTCATAAGCATATCTCCCTTTCCATATTTCGTTAGCCCTCTATTCATCCCATCAATATACAGCCCCATTCTCCCTCTCATATCAGCAACCATGTCAGGAGTATAACGGGATAGTTGGGTAAACTTAAGCCCATACTCTTGGACATCCATAGAGCCCTATTTCAGATTTAAGAACTCTCTTACATTAGCCTCTCTCCATTCTCTTCGAAAGAAACGCCCCAAGAAGGATTCCTCGAACACTGCCCAAGTTAGCAATAGGACTTCCTCTCCTCTACACTTCTTCCATTGATCAAACCATAGCCTAGCATATTTTTGAGTTGGTAGGCAGCCAGTTCAACTCTATCACAATCAGTCACATGCATCACCTAAAACACTTTCTGAAGTTCCTCAACATAGTTCTTAGGATCCTCATTGGATGCAGACCCTGTGAACTCAGGAGGATTCATCCTCAAGAATTCTCGGACTTTATATGTATCCTGTGCATCCTGTCTACCCACTCTTTTCCTTGAAAGAGGTGTTATGATAGCTTGGTCTAGAGTTTGAATAGACTTGCCAAGCTCAGTATTAGAAACTTCAGCTTGTGGGGGCTGCTCAATAGGGATAGCTGGATTCATGGGTTCATCATGCCCCTGGGCTTAGGTGGGTTTACATTCTATCTGGCATGATGCCCTCTTCCTCCAACAACTCTTCTTAGAGGCATGATCACAACTCTGTAACGCGTAGAGCATGAATTAGAAGAAAGTTCCATAGAGTTTTAACTCTAGCACATGACTCAGATCATGAAAGAAATGTAACCATTCCTAATGTCTTATAGCCTCCCCATTATGGATTGGCGCATTTCAATCTAGTAATAAGGACTCTACTAGAAACGACTTCATAGACTCCCTAGGATGCTCAAACTCTATAGTTTGATACCAAGGTTGTCACGCCTTGGGAGAGTACCCTCAACGTTGCTGGTAGTCAAAGACTATTACTAGTCCCCAAGTGAACCGCTTGGTCTCATCCCATTCATTCAATCAATATACCTACTCAATTAGTGGAAGACTAAAGATAGTAAATGGGCAATCTAAGTCTAAAAACATGTCAATCAAATAGGCTAGTATGGAAGAAACTAGCTCAGCAAAATTTCAAGTCAACAACTCAACTCTAGTCTATGAAGCCTATCACTATCAATTAGTGTCAATGCAGACCCATGCTAGCTCAAAGCAAAGTAAGGCTAACTCAAGTCTAACTCTAGAAGACTAGATGGAAATAAAATAGGATCATCTGAAGTAAGGGAGACTCACCAACTCAGCTGACTGCAAAGATCCTCAACAGTATGCTTATTGACGATCTCTACTACCTCGCTCTGCATCGTAAAATGATGCAGTCCAAAGGGAACGTCAATACGTAGAAAGTACGAGTATGTAAAATGGTTGAATAAAACATATAAAGGCAGAATAATATAGAATAACATCAACTCAGAAATTACATAATCAGAATATCAAGTATCTATCTAAACAAGAATAAAGAGTAGACAATGACTCCTCAATACCATCCAATCCAATTTGAATCAAATCCAATCCAATCATAGTACTATTTGGGAGTTTCTCTTATCCGACAACAATCATTTATGAGCCAGTGATTGTACAACAATCCTACTAATGTCTCCATAGCCATTCCATACTTGCCAGGTAAAGAACGAATCGGATCCACTAGGGATCTAACCTCTACAAGTCCTCTACTGCTTTCAGGGACTTTAGCTCAAGAGGCAACCTCAATGTAATGGTTATATCCTCAACTATGCTTGGAGACTTATTTAATGAGTGTGAGTTGGATTTACTCTTACTTATTTAGGTGCTCAATACTCCTCCCAAAACTCAATGCTCGTAAAACTCCTCATCTCGATTAGCCTCGTAGAGGCCCTCATCATCTTAATTAGTCTCATGGAGACTCTCATCTTCTCATTAACACAACTCAATTAGGCCTTTCAACCTGTCATTGCAATCATGTCATCAATGCAGTTCTCATTTAATACTCAAGGACTTAGACCAATTATTAAGAGAAAGTCGATTAGACAAAACTCTAGAATTTAGTTATGAATACTCATGGTATTATCAAACTCTAGTAACTCATCATCATACTCATATCACAATCACAATCAATATACTCAAGCCAAGGCTCTAAACTTAATTCCTAGGTCCATTAATGCAATCTTTTATAAAGTAACATATAGAGCTTATGAAAATAACTCATATAAAAACATTAAATTAGTAAATCAAGTTTATGATGATCATCAATACATGAAAATACTTGTAATTTATATAATTTACAAAAAATACTGAAGAACATGTATGTAGACTCATTAGACTCTCAACTCCTCTATTACTATCAATTGGGGCACATGGAAGAACAATTTCATGCTTTAGGTTAGCCTTACATACCTGGTATGAAGATTTTGACAATTAATCTCAAAGAACTCTCCTCAAACTCCTCGAATTCTTGCTTCTCCTCTCTTCTCTTCAGCTCTAGTCTTTGTTAGAACTTAGAAAAGGACTTAGGAATGTGGATTAAAATCCTTTTTATGCTCAAAATGACTCATTTAGATAGTGTTTTAAGTTTATGAGGGGTTGAAAAAATTCTGGAATGCCCCTCATGAAACTGAAAAAAAAAGTTTGCCTCGGAAAGGCCTAGTCCACGACGCGGACTAGGTGTCTTTGAGATGATTTTCACCGAAAATTCTCCAATCGAGTTTTCTAATCCCGTAGAAAATATTGGGACCAATTTTAAGAGTAAGCCCACATCAGGTGCGCGTCACACACCTGTTGCGCTCCTATTCTGAAAATCATTTTCGCATCAAAAAATTATCTTTTGATCTGGTTGCTCTAAAAATCAACCAAGACCATTTTTGCCACACAATTTTCATGATGATTGCATTTACGGCCTCAGATTTGCCACCAGATCATGGAAGACGCATTATGCGCATATCTCTCCTCTAGGAGTATTTTGGTAATTTTATCTAGTGTTACAACTGACTCATGGCTACCTTAAGTCAAAATAAGTAAATAAAATACTAGAACAAGGTAGATGATAGTGTAAATGTGCATCAGAGAGGACTCACCAAATCGGTTGACTGTAATAGATCCTCAACAAAGCACCTGTTGACGATCTCTAGTACTTCTCTTCGTATCATAAAATGATGCAGTCCAAATGGATGTCAGTATGTGGAATGTACAAGTATGTAAAATAGCTGAATGAAACATACATCAACATAGAATACTATCAACTCAAAATAAAGAGATAAGGAATTCAATACGGATGTCAAATGTCTATCAAAAGCAAGAATAAAGAATAGACATAGACCTATTAACATAATCCGACCAATCTAATCCAATCATAGTACTATCAGTGTGGAACCTATTTGAGAGTTTCTTTTATCCTACAATAACCACTTATGAGCCACTGACTATACAACAATCTCATTGATATTGCCATAATCGTCAAGTACTTTCCTGGTAGAAAACGAATCGATCCAGTCTGGACCGAAAATGAGTCCTCTATTATTTTATGGACTCATCAATCAAGAGAAAATATCTGACTTAACAGTTCAATCCTCACCTATGCTTGGTGGCGTAGTTAATGAGTCTAAGTTGGACTTGCTCTTACTCATTTCGGTGCTCAATACTCCTCCCAAGACTCAATGCTCAAAAAATAATCAATCTCAAATCAAACCAATCATGAGTCTCATAAAAAAAAAAGGACTTATATCAATCCATCAATCTTGTTAGACTCGAGACTTTTGGCCTATCAAGCCTCTAATCGATCCTCAATCATATCCCTTTAAGGAGCTTAAACTAATCATTAAGAGGACTATCTATTGGACAAATCCTTATAGTTCATTTATGAAGACTTTCTGGACTATGAAGTTCTATCAACCTATTATCATGCTCACATCACAATCAGAATCCACATTCTCCAGTCAAGGCTCCAAACTCAATTCGTAGGTTCATTCATGTATTCTTTTACAAAGTAATATGTAGTGGTTGTGAAATAATTCTTGTAAAAGTATTTATTCAGTAAATCAAGTTTATGATGACCATCAACATATGAAAATACATAAGATATGTATAATTTTGCAAGAAAATATGCATAAAGACTCAATATGTTCATCTATCAATCTATCTCAATCAAGGGGCACATGAAAGAACAATTCCATATTTTAGGTTAGCCTTATATATCTGGAATGAGATGGACAATCAACTAGCAAGAGTTCCTGCTTGAATTCCGAGCTCCTCTTCTCCTCTCCTTAGTCCTAGTCTTCTGTTAGAGCATTTAGAAGGCTTGGGAATGGTTTTAAAAACTCTTTTTACATTTTAAATGACCTAATTTGATCACAATTTAAATTTAGGAGAGGTGGGGAAAGGTCTGGAATGCCCCTTGAGAAAATTTGAAAATTTTCCCTTCAACATACCAAGTCTGCGTCGCGGACCTGGGCATTTTTTGGGCTTTTTCATCGAAAATTTTTCGATCAAGTTTTCTAATCTCATTAAAAAAAATTGGGATCACCACTAAATACAAATTCGCGACAAGTCCGTGACGCGGACATATCGCACACTTCTTTAGAATTGTGTTTTGCATAAAAATTTTATCTTTCGATCAAGTTGCTCTAAAAATCAATTAATACCACCTTCCCGCACAATTTTTTGCGTTGATCTCATTTTCGTCCTCGTACTTGCCAAAAGAGTTTGCAAAAACATGTTATACTCGCGTCTCTCATCTAGGGATTTTTTTTTTTGATAATTTTACTGGCTATTACAGTTCCTAGCTGTGTACTAATCTAAAATCTTTAGTAGATTTTGACTCTTAATGTTATATTAGAAAAACTTATTGAATTTTGAGCGATATACACTATAATAAGTGAAATATCTTTGAAGATAGGGCCAATAGGTAAGCTTCAAACTATATAAATTTTCGCTATTTCAATATTTTTACAATAGAATACATTGCAAAACTCAACATACGCTAGCACACTCAAGATACTCTCAATTTACATTTTGAATACGAAATACACTTGAATGAATCGATTGTAACGAAATTCTACTGTAGAAATCTCATCCAAGGGTTAGGGATTGAACGCTAGCCTACATTCTATTTCATTCTAAATTGGGAGAAAATCTGGGTCCTCGAAAACTCTGTCACACAAGCATCACACCATGAAAATATGAATTTTCTCCTTGATGTTGTATGATGCACAAGTATAGCATCAAATACTGAACTTACTCCATGCCGCAATGCATTATTCCTATTCAGGTTCGATTCCCCAGACATTTTAGTTTGTCTGTTTCGAAGATTTCGAGCCCCTTACACTTTCAACAAGTTTTACACATCATATCGTTCATACGTTAAGATGTTCCAAACAACTCTTTTATCCTTACCAACTAATTATTAGGGCTTGGAGCTTCAAAACACGAAAAACTACTGTAGTCCTGTTGGGAAAGAAAAGGTTGATAAAGAAGCCTCTCTTTTTTTCGCAACTTTAGAAAATTGAATAAAATCCTGGCAGAAAAAAACGAACTATAGCATTATATTCTTGAAAGTCATAAGTTTTCAGGTAATGTTGACTTTGCCTCTATCCCAATTTAACCTTACCCTCTTCTTCTTTTTTTTTTTTTAGCTTCAAAATTCCCTTATTAAGCCACGACATTGCAAACTTCTGACAATTCTGCAAAATAAATATTTAAATCAAAATGAAATTGAGAGATACTAATATGTCATTCTTGCGTGACTTATCATACTTCATTAGTCTATCAAAATTCAAGTTGTATATATCTTATCCAAAGATTAGTTTTCAAACTTTGAACCTTATAATTGTGTATATTATCTTTCTTTATTCTTTTACAAGTGACGTAACATGAAGGACTTGCCAGTTTGTACGTAAACTTTTTGTTGCTTTGAATATTCTTGCAACGACTTATCAAATGTAAAATTCAACACTAGCGTTTATGATTGAATATTTGACTTAGTATACAACATTTCATATATAGATAGACTAGAAGTTGCACCATGAATTTTCAAGTATCATTTTCATCACTCTCTTTTATAATTTTAAGGCAAGAATATTACTTTCAATAAACTTTAATTATATATACCAACATATTCTTTCTTTCATAATAGAAGCCATTTAATCACTAAGATATGGAAGGAGGTAATAATAACACCACAATTGTGATCGGCCCACAGTTCTGTTCTCCTCAACCTCTTCAACTATCCATAAAGAAGAAGACTTACTTCTTGGGTCGCCATGGATATGAAGTTAAAGATGTATATGGTAATCTCGTCTTCACTATTGAAAATATTTTGGGCTTCTTTTGTAGCAAGTTACTCATCTTTGATGCGGCTAATGTACCAATTCTAACCCTAAAAGCAAAAGTACGAGGTCGATATTATTAAATCTTTTCTTATATACATCCCTCTTTTCTAAAACATCAATTATAAACACTAGTCGAACTGCCATATACATACATATTATCATACATATATTAAACCACTCAGTTTAGGTGTACGTGTTCAATAATTACTAGTCCTAGTTAAAAATGAAAATAGGAACAAATTTAGCTAGCCACTTATAAATTTGGTCTTAAAATAATTGTTAAAATTAAATCAACATTACATAAGAATAATATCGCAAACTAAAAAGAAAGTTAGTATTGTAAAAAGAGTTTAAATTATATGCATCGTCAGTGTAAAAGATCTTCTACACCATCAAATAATTTTAAAGGTAATTATCATAATTTTTTCAAGTAATACTTATACCTTTTGAAAACAATATAACTTAGAAAAATATTAAGGGTTATTTGAATCCTAATTATACTGTAATCAAATTTTTAGATTTTTTTTCTTTTTATGTTTATTCCTTTTGTTTTTCTTAAATTATTCTGCTCATCTTTCATTTTATTTCCAAAAAAAGAAAAAGAAAAACTTAAGTTATGACATTCATATTTATAATAATAACAATTCTAATAAAATATGTAATCAAAAAGAAGATTTGACAGAGATGGAAGATGTAGGGAGTTGTTGAAGAGATTTTCCGTCTTCTATGAAAAATACAACAATAGAAAAATGAAACGAACACTTCACAAAATACTTAATTCTGTGAAAAAAATACCAATAAATCCTAGAATCAATAAACAAAATTAAAATATATCTAAAATAGTTAGCTTTCATTGTAGATACAAAAATGCAATTGTTATGTATTGAGAAAAGAATACAAAAGACTACATAGTGAAGGAGAACGAAATTGATATATATGCGTGTAGAATAATTAAGAAAAAAGATAGATTGCAGCAGAAAAAGCCAATAAAAAAATTGAACTATTTGCCAAAGAGGAAGAGAGAGGGTGAACCGAGTAGAGAAGTAGAGAAGAAAGAGAAAAAATAATAATAGTATTTTATTTTATTAAAGTATAAATAAATAAATAAATAAATAAATAAATAAATATTATTCAAAAATACTATTTGTAACCTGCAATAACAGATCAATATTACCTGATGGTATAAAAATTTTATACACTGACAATGCACCAAAATTAAACTCTTCTAAAAATGGATGTCTTCATGAAATAATTATGGATTAGACATATGAATTTTAAAATTTACTAGTGCTGAAAAATTAAGCTTGTATAGAAAATTGCTTCCTCCATTTCAGAATAAATGTTGTTTTAGTTCATTTCTATTCATTAAGAAAAGAAAGAAAAACAATAAATACAAGGTCTAGTTTGTCGAGCTACCGTTATTTGTTAGATATTTCTGGATAGTTGAACACTATATGGTATGCAGAAATTTTCGTGGCATAGCAGATGGCAAACATTTAAGGGAGATAGCACAGATGGAAAGGACCTCATATTTAGTGCTAAGACTTGTTCAATGTTTCAATTCACCAGAAATTTGGATATTTTCTTAGCCAATAATATATCAGAACAAGTTTGTGACTTTAGAATGAAGACTGCCTACATGGAGTCATATTTTGATATTTTTATTGAAAAATCATCCACTATAATTACTCAGGTAAAAATTATTTTCTATTTTTTTATATTTTGCTATAATATAGTGATAATTAAATCAAACTTTATTATCATATTGAAGAATCTAGAAGCAGCATCACTTTGTTAGACGTGTGACTTTAGAATGAAAACTGGCTACACGGAGTCATATTCTGATATTTTTATTGGAAAATCATCCACTATAATTGCTCAGGTAAAAATCATTTCCTATTTTTTTTATATTTTGCTACAGGAAAATATTAATATAATGATAATTAAACCAAACTTTATTACCATATTGAAGAATCTATAAGAGCACCACTTTGTTAGACGTGTGACTTTAGAATGAAGACTGGCTACATGGAGTTCTATTCTGATATTTTTATTGGAAAATCATCCACTATAATTGCTCATGTAAAAACCATTTCCTATTTTTTTTATTGTACTACAGGGAAATATTACCAAACTTTATTACCATATTGAAGAATCTAGAAGCAACACCACTTTGTTAGACGTGTAACTTTAGAATGAAGACTGGCTACGTGGAGTCATATTCTGATATTTTTATTGGAAAATCATCCACTATAATTGCTCAGGTAAAAATCATTTCCTATTTTTTTATATTTTGCTACAGGGAAATATTAATATAATGGTAATTAAACCAAACTTTGTTACCATATTGAAGAATCTAGAAGCAGCACCACTTTGTTAGACGTGTGACTTTAGAATGATGACTGGCTACATGGAGTCATATTCTGATATTCTTATTGGAAAATCATCCACTATAATTACTCAGATAAAAATTATTTCCTTTTTTTTTTATATTTTGCTACAGGAAAATATTAATATAATGGTAATTAAACCAAACTTTATTACCCTATTGAAGAATCTAGAAGCATCACCACTTTGTTAGACGTGTCTGCTTTTTGCTGAGATATTTTCTATAATTTTTCTGTTTTAATCTTTTGTATATTTAAAAAATATATTATAAATTATGATAATTAATAATTTAAAATATTTTTAAAAGGTTTAATTGAATTTCAAATAAATTTTATTAATGTCACATAAATTGGGACAAAAAAGTAATATACAGTATTAGAAAATGACGTAAAAGATATTAATAATCACAATAATTAACAACTTGAAGCATTTGAAAGATATAAAAATTTGACTAACTCTTGAAATTCTATTTGAATCATAAAAATTGGAACATAGAAAGCAATATATATTATTAGATTTGTGCTCATATGAGCTCCTATATCTAGTGTATATAAAGAGGAAAAATAAAAGTTTATTGCATGCACTTCTCATAATATTAATATTTGTGAACCAATAATATAAGGCCGTTGTACTTTTTCGTCTTCTCTCGTAAAAAAACTAGTTTCTACCGTGCGTTGCACAGGTTCTATGTTATTTTTTTCTTGTTAATAGTAATTAATAGATATAAAATAATAAAATTAGGCAGACATTTTAATAGTCACTATAAAATTAAGTAGACACATTATTATAATTTTATAGTTAAAATAGATGAAGAAATAATTAAATAATAATTAACAAAAATGACACAGTAAAAATATTATTATAATTTCATAGTTGAAGTTGATGAAGAAATAATTAAGCAATAGTAAGAGAAATGACGTAAAAATATTGGCACTGTTGAGGTTCGATCTTAAAACGTTGGATTTAAGATGTCGGATTTGAATCATTAAGCCAAGCAGCTCGATAATCACCTGCCTACTTCAGTTGCCTGCTTGAAGCAGCTGAAGCAGACACAACGACCCTAAGCTACTCAACTTAGCGGCTTATTATATAAGAGAATAAAGTAGTCTTTCCTTAAAATATAACATTCTTCCTTTTACTTTGTTCATATTTTTTATATTTGTAAATTAATTCTTTAAATTTAAAGTACTCCTTATCTTACCTTATATAATGATATGTTTTTATACTTATAAAAAATAAAATATCATGACACGTCTAGGATAAAAAATATTCTACCAGCTTCATATTATTTTGTTATAAATTTTGTGTCTAATCAAATCTATTATCGTTGTATAAAATGAAATTAAGAAGTACTAGCTATTCCGTTGTGACAATTTCTATAGTATAACACGTATTGAAAAAGTTTAATTTAATACATAGCAACTTTTATTGTAGTTGAGGGCAATAAGAAATTACATCTACGCTTTTCTTCATCAGTTGTTATTTTTATTTCATAGCCAAAACTTTGATTTATTTATGATATCCATTATTGGATTTGGGAATTGCAGATGAATAAGAAGTATACAGCAGGAAGTGTATTCCTAGGAAGAGACAAATTCATGGTGAGAATGAGTCCAAATGTGAATCATGCTTTCATAGTTTCACTTAATAGTTATCCTCGAAGAGATAGCCAGCTCAGGATGAGAGTGAGTCCAAATGTGAATCATGCTTTCATAGTTTCACTTAATAGTTATCCTCGAAGAGATAGCCAGCTCAGGAAACAGAAATTCTAATTCCTCAACACAGTAATGGATATTTAGTATTTTTTTTTTTTTTTTTTTTTACTTTTTGTACATATTGATATGAATAGGCTGTTTGACCCTTTTTGTTGTTTGCTTTTTATAGAAAGAAAATGAGATACTTTTAAAATCCTTGACTACGAGCTAAGTGGCAAGTGGAGGAGATATGAATATTATGATTTGGTATATGATCTGTGAAATTTTCATGATTTCTATCTGGTAGCCTTAGTTTGGCAGGTGATGTGCGACATTATTGATTCCACCATATCACACCATGCATTGTATCATTTCATTTCATTGTATAGTATGGCACTGGCCTTTAGTGTTTGACATGTTTGATACAAAGAAAACTGTCAATTTATAGAGGTTATTTTAGCAAGTTGTGACAGTTTAGGGACTCTACAAATTGAATTGCAAAGATTTTTAAAAATACTGCAATAACCATTGTCATGAGCATATTTGTGGTGGTTTTAATAAACCTTCACGACACCCTCCACAAAATGACTTTTAAATTTGAGAAGGTTTTTTATTTCAATTTTTTTAATATTTTAGAACCTTCATAATATGATCTCAATATTTCAAAAATTAGATTTGTGTGGGCTAAAATGTCATGATATAAGTGTCACGCCCCGAGAGGGTACCCTTGGCGTGGCCGGCACTCAGAATCCATTTCTGACTCCCAAACGGAGCACTTAGCCTTGTCACATTCATTCAATCAGTGAAAGACTTAAAATAAAGAGAGAATAAGATGTTCAACTCAACTCATCAATTTGTCTCAATATATAGAGGCCATAGACCAACAATCAAACTTAAATTCTCTGACATAAGAAAAGTTTTAAAAGAAATCATTCAAGTGATAAAGGACTCAACATCAACTCATCACTATCTAGTCTATGAAGCCTCTAACTCTACTCTATTTACATGGTGCCAATGACAGGTTTATGGCTACCTCAAATCAAATAAAAGAAAATCTAAACTCTAGTTGCTAGATGATAGTAATATGAAAATCCTCCGATTATAAGGAGCACTACTAAAAACTATCTGAAAAGCGATGGCAAAAAGCGACTGACTGCGTCGCTTTTATCGTCAAAATTGACAGAAAAGCGACGTAGTCCAATCCGTCATTTTTTTTGTCGATGCTTTTCAAAAAGCGACAGACTGCGTCGCTTTACATTTTTTGTCACTTTTTGAATAAGTTTTTTTTTTTAAAAAAAAAAAAAAGCAACCGACGCAGTGTCACTGCCCGTCACATATTTTAAAAATTATTTTTTAAAAAATTAAAGAAGCGACAAACTTGGGGACCCTGTCCATCACAAGTTTAAAAAATTATTTTTAAGAAAATTTAATGAAGCCGCGAACATGAGGTCCCTGTCAGTCGCAATCTGTAAAAATAAATTATAAATAAATTAAAAAAAAAGGACGGACATATGGGCCCTGTCCATCGATTTTTTGGAATTTTTTTTAAAATTCCAAAAAAAAAAAACAAGGACATAGGGATGCAGTCTGTCGTTTTTCTGGAAATTTTTGTAAGAAAATTGCAGAAAAGTGATGAACTTTGGAACGCAGTCCGTCATTTTTTCTGCAGTTTTTTTTTTACAGCAGAAACTGCAGGTTTCTGCTGCGCACTTGCAATTTACAAAACCATTCAATTTCAATCAAAATAAGCAACCCAACAGCAGCAAGAACAAGTCCAACAACAAAATAAATAACACCAATCAAAATCAAACATTAAAAACGAATAAAAAATCCAATAATATACTGTTTTAAACCAACATAAAGTTCATCAAATTGTCCAAAATACAACTAAAGTGTCCAAACATAATTAAATGGTCCAAAACATAACTAAAAGGAACCTAGGGACTATTCTCAACAAACTCATCATCTTTACTATTATATTCTAGACTGGAAGGATGTGGTACAGGCCTACGGGCGAGATTAAGCACTTGTTCTTTGATTTGTACCACTTCTTTTTATTGCTCAACCCTCCTTGCCTCAAAAGCTGCAAATGCATTTGAAAATTTTTGTATTTTCTGAGACATCACAGCCAATGAACCTGGTCAAGGGCCTTGGCCTGTCTCGACGATCCAATGCCTTCTAAATTTGATTGGATTTATTGTATGTCATACCTAGAGCCCATCCCATATATCTGACCTTTCTGGCTCCCGCCAACCACTCTCAGTCCAAATTTGTTGGGACAGCTCGGGCATAAGTTCGACATCATCTCTAAGCTCACGAATGTATTGCTCGTACTCTTGCTGTATATTACAAAAATAATTCAGAGTTAGAATGAATACTTTATATATATATACATATATATAGAGAGAGAGAGAAGTGTAAGAAGCTTATGTAAGCTTGTTCGGCCCTCGGCTCGACCCATACATTGGGGTCTAACTCATTATCCTTCTTTCGAATATGAGATCTCTTGAAAACCTCATGCTGAAATGAAACCCCTCCCATTTCTTGCTCCTCGTAGTGAAATTTAATAATATAATTAATGAAATAATATTCAATCAAAAAAGTATTTAAGATTATAAATTTAAAGTTTAAATTTAAAAATCATACCATCTCCCAAGAAATAGTCTCAATACTCTTTGCACCTCCGATGTGCAACGAGTCACCCTTCAGACTCGCTCTAGCCTCTTTTTCTTGGTCAAACAAGGCTTTGCATTCCTCAGTGTCCCAATACCGACACAACTCCTCATATATGTGTGGCTGCAACTAACCCACGGGCTTTCCATCATTTCACACTTTCTTGAGCCAGTTAGATAGTCTGGAGCTCGCTTTCCTCTCAAATGTCGTCCCAATGACAATATTGTACTTTTCGTCCCAAGTACTCATATTCTGGACAAATAAGAAGAAAAGTATTACATAATTAGTTAGATAAAGTATATTATAAGTAATAAACTTAACTTAAAATAAATATGTAAACTAATTATATACCTTAAACTCATTATACGCCTGACGAATTTTGTGTGGGATCTCTCCCCAGGAGTGATAGGGCTTATTAATCAGTCTCCTAACACACTTCCGTAAGGCCTTGGAAGTATGCTTCGATGGATATCACCTGCAAGAAAAATAATAAACATATTAGTTCACGAATATTTAGTAATGTAGAAAAAAATAAATAATTAGAAGAACAAACTTACAAGGCTCCATTAGGCACTATCAAAACTTTCCCTAGCCTATCTCGCTGGCCAAGAACTAACCCTGTGACATTTGATGCTACCTCAGGAGTAGCAGCAGAAGCTGGTGAAGGTGATGCCGAAGGATGCACATTATGCTGAGTCAATGGAGGAGTGACAGCCTCTTCACTAGAATCTCTAAGTCTTAGGGCTGATAGATAAGGACGCTGAGATAAGGGAGGCTAAACACTCAGAGATGGAGTACCTGAAGACGATAATCTATGAGGTTGTGGAATAGTAACTATGGGTAGCGGCATGGCCTGGTCATATGAAGTAAACCTGGGCTGTGATGAGGAATAAGCGTCATGTGGTCTCCTAAACTAGCTATGGTAAGTTGGAAGATCCATAGTCCCAAACGGACAGCCTCAGTGGTAGGAGAAGTAGTTGCGTGCTTGGGGAGATCAGGGGCATAGGAAATATGTCCTGGAATATCCTCAGGTAATACGTACCCTAGTCTTTTTCTTCTTGCCCAAACTAGAACTGCTTGCCCCAAGGTGATCTCGAGGTTTATGACCATCACCACCAGATAACATCTGTATGTAAAGTAATAATTGAATATATAAAAAAATTTAAATAAATTTAATGTTAGCACAATAAATAACACACATGCTAGGTATAATGTATCGCTCTATTCCTTATCACTTCTTTCATTTTCATCATCCACTAATTCTTCCTCCTCAGTTGTTCCATATTCATTATCCTCCAATTCCTCCTCCTCAAATGATTCATATTCCTCGTTTACTTATTCCTCAATGTTTGGTATTACAAGCTCATCATCAGAAACCTCTTCTAGTATTTGTTGAGGATGTTCTAGTGTGGTTTCCAACTCAACATTAACTTGTTGTTGAGCAAGTATGATATAATTTTGATATTCCACATCTAACACATTCTCAATTTCTATTCTTCCCACAGGCTTTGTCTTAATAAAAAAACCGAACAATCAGCCTTATCTCTATGCAATGATATTAAGCATAATAAACTTGCTTATCATTTTTGTAAGGACTCAGATTTTAAAGCTTATTTATGTTGTTTAAGGCCGCCTACATCAAGCCAAGTTTGAAAGATTTTCCGTTGGCTAAGTTCGACACAAGTACTAGTAGAAGGATCAATTTTAAACTAGCATAACTCTTAGCACATATAAAACTTGGTGGACCACAACATTTCAAATGAAATTCCTTTGAGTTAGCTTCACAACACACTTGGTTTCATCTCATTCCAAGGTCGGATGAAGGAGTTATGATCGTTTTCGTGAGGCCCTCCCGTGCAGTGTTGTCACACGGACGGTTGACCGCCAGTGTTGTCTTTGACAGTCCGTTTGGGGCAGCTGGGGTTGGAAAAAACCATTTTTGGCACTGAATAAGGTGGTATGGCTAGTGGTATGGTCCGTGTTGCTCACCACCAACCGTGCGGATGGCCACAAAAGGTGTGCCATAGGGAATTTGTTGGAAATTGGGGAAAATGTGGCTAAGGGTGGTGCCACGGGCACTATTGACGGCCCGTGTGGAGTGGGACGGCCCATGGAACTTGGATGTGCAGTGGCATGCAACATTTATTTTTGTCTAAGTAAGGTGGTATGGACCATTACATGGTCCGTGTAATGCCACATGGTTCGTGAAATGGTCCATCAAAGTGATGAGACGACAATTTTTCCAAGTTTCCCAACTTCCATTTTTTTCACTAAGGCACTTCACACGGGCACTCCACACGACCTGTGGAGTGCCACACGGCTAGTGAAGTCTCCAGTGAGACGATACTTTGCCAAATTTTCCATTCAATCGCTAATGGCATTTTCGTAAATCTTAATTATTCTAATGACTTTTTTAGACTTCCAATGCTATCCTAACCTTGCTAAAAGACTTAAACAATATTCCTAAGGATAAAACTCATTACTCTCATCTAAAGTTCACCCTCAATTCTCTCAAGAGCCTCCACCAAGACCTTAATCCCAATTTCAAAAAAACTCAAGAAAAAGTTTGGATTCCAAGGCCCACTTCCAAGCTTCCATTCTTTCTCAACTCAATTTCAAGGAACATAAAGTCTAAGGTATGTGGGTTGATACTTGACTTCCTTTCAATCAAGGATACCTTAAAATTGTTTTTAAGCAATCTCATGGATTTCTATTTACTTTACATTCGGGATTTTGAAGATTATGAATCCTAAAATTCTAATTATGCATAGGTAGTATTTATTGGATGATTTTAATGTGATTTAAACTATTACATGAGGATTTTATTTGGGATTTATGGAATTTCAAGTATGAATGTCCCTTTTAAGACTTCTAAATGTACGGGCGATTACAATATGAATTTAAATGTGGATTTAATTATGTTTTCGATTGAATTTCATATTATGTTATTGATTTTTGATTGAATCTAATTATCCATTCCATTCTCTCATTGTCCATAAAATATGCAGTCATGTACATGGATTATTTTGAGAAATTATGTTATGGGTTAATCCCAATTATGTTCTATGATATGAGTTTTGATAAAATATTGGTTATGACAATATTGTGATCACATATATGTCTTTGATTTTGGCTCTTTGAGCATTTGGGGTGCTTGCACCATTTTGCATATGAATGGGCTATTCCTATGCATGAGTATACAAACTATGAAATTATGTTTTGGCCTTTAAGCCTCAGAATGCATTGAAATGGTTTTGAAATAATTTTATGTCATTTGAAAGTATATATACACACACACACACATACATATATACATACATACATACATACATATATACATACATACATACATACATATATATATATATATATATATATATATATATATATATATGATGACTTAGCATCGATGGATTAGGGGCGTTAGGGTTATCCCCAAGGGCCCTCTCCCTTTCCTTGAACTATGTGCCTAGCATAGGTTTCCGATCTGAAGAGAGAGTTGTCCCGTAAGGAGGAGAAATGATTTGAATTATGATTTTGTGAAAGTCCTGTCCAAAGAGGGAGTTGTCCTATGAGGAAGGTTGCTTTACACGAAGAGGGAGTTGTCCCATAAGGTGAAGTATGGTCTACCCTTGGAAAGTTGATCACCTCTTTACCGATGAGGGGATTTCATTGAGATTCCAAGTAATAGCCCGCTTGGTCTTACTTATGTCGGTTGAGGTCACATCCCCAATATATATAAACGAGTGCATCATTTGCATTTCATGTATCCTGACTTTCATAGCATCTCGTTATATCACATTTGTTGATATTTAACTCTTTCGATATTATGTTCCTTGTCATTTAACGTTGATATACAGGTTTTGGTAAGCTATATGCATTGAACCCCGCATACTTAGTACATTCAAATGTACTAATGCATACACTTGCCTACATGATTTTACCATGTAGGGATCAGGACTTTGACCATCCATCGTTCAACGTTTAGCTCAGATTTCAGATTTACTTGTAGTGGTGAGTCCTTTCTTTCAAGGATGAACCACCATCTACCCACCTATGTTACTTACTTCTCATTATGTATTTAAGGGTGAGCCTAGGGTATGTCTTGGCCCCCGACCCATCTATGTAGAGGCATTGTTGGACACCTTGTAAACCTCTTCACGCTATATGTTATGTGCTATGGTTAAGCCTATTTTATGTATTTGGTTATCTGTAAATACCGATATGTGACTTACTCTCACGTTGATGGAAAGACCCTAAAACCCGAATTTCCCCCATAACGTGAGTCCTACGTACGTGCCCCTTAGTATTTTTGTCCTATGTGTTATGTGAACTCATGTTGACCCTTTCCCCATGACGCCCCATAGCGTGAGTCCTACTTTCCCATCCCTTAGAACTATGTGTTGATTGTTGACTATGCTTCCAGAATCGATGATGTGAGTTTTGATATCTTGAGGCTTGTTTGGGGACTCTCGGGTTCCCATACGTCGTGTCACATCTAGGTCCTTGGCCCGGGTCATGACAAATATGGTATTAGAGCCCTAGGTTTGTAAATGATCCTCGGATTCCAACGTGCCGCGTCAAATAGAGTCCTAATCATGGGTGTGAAGTGCACCATGCCTATGAGTGGGAGGCTACGACGACGTTCTAGGAATTGTCTCACTTCTTCATGTCTTATGTCATACTGTAAAAAGTTGGTTTAGCTCTTGATCTTTGATGGTATCCTTACTTTGTTTCAGAAGATGCCTCGTGGTAGACCTGCCAAACTAGCCCTAGCTAATAAGGGTCAAACACCTCAAGGGCCTCGGGATGAGCTTGTCGCTCATGGTAAGTTCCGTACGGCCTTTTCCATACTTATCCAAGTGGTGACTACTCAGGCTAGGTAGGCTAACCTTCTCGGGATTCCACTCCGGCTTCCAGAGTAAGACATTTCACCTAGATGAATCCTCTGGAGTTCTTTGGGTCTAAGGCTCACGAGGATGCTGAGGAGTTCATTGATGAGCTCTCAAAGGTATTGAATGTCTTGGGTGTCACTTCTGAGGAGAGGGTTGAGCTAGCTGCCTATCAGCTAAAGGATGTAGCACAGATATAGTGTACTCAGTGGTCTATGGAGAGGGTTTGCGGTGATGTTGTTAATTCAGATGAGTTCCAGCTTGCTTTTCTAGATCGTTTCTTCCCACTTGAGCTTAGGGAAGCCAAGACGACTAAGTTTATCAACCTCAGGTAGGGTAATATGAGTGTTAGGGACTATGCCCTCAAATTCATTAAGCTCTCCAAGTATGCCCCAACACTTGTGGCTGATCTTCGTGCAAGAATACACAAGTTCATCTCTGGCATTTCTAACTTGCTTGTTCAAGAATGTCGTACAACCATGCTTAATCGGGATATGGACATCTCCAGACTTATGTTTATGCCGAACAAATCGAAGGAGAGAAACTCAAGGGGAGGAGGATGCATGATCTTAAGAGGGACCATTTTTATGGTGGGTTCTCCGACTCTCGGGGTGGTGGTCTTGGCCGTTTCTAATAAGGCCAAGGTTCAGGTGCTAGGGTTGCTAATGCTAAGGTGCCTCTTCCTAGGTCACCTGTTGATGGTGGTTAGGGGAAACCTATGTGTACCAAGTGTTGGAAGCACCACACAAGTCCTTGTTGGAGAGAATTGGGTGCTTCCTTCGAGTGCCGTGATAAGAATCACAAAGTTGCCGACTGCCCCAAGAACCTTCAGAAAGGTCAAGGTCAAATGCCTCAAGGTGGACAAGCTCAGCCAAGGGTTCTCAAGGTGTCGCTCCGAGGAACAACATGTTCTATGCTCTTCATGCGTGTCAGGAAGTTGAGGAGGCTCCGGATGTTGTGACTAGTACGTTAAAAGTCTTTGATTTTGATGCTTATGCTTTGCTTGATCCGGGTGCAAATTTTTCTTTTGTGACTCCTCTATTGACTATTAAATTTGGTTTGAGTCCGAAAATTTTGAGGGAGCATTACTCAGTTTATACTCCCGTGGGTGAATTCATTGTTGCAAATAAAGTCTATCGTGGTTGTCCTATTTCGGTGTTGCATAAGGTATTCCTGTGTGATCTTGTGGAATTGGAAATGTATGATTTTGATGTGATTCTTGGAATAGATTGGTTGCATGCATCATATACCTCTATAGATTGTAGAACCCGGAAGGTCAAGTTCCAACCTCCAGGTGAGCCCGTTCTTGAATGGAAAGATAGTGACTTCACTATCAAAGGTCAGTTTATTTCCTACCCTCAAGGCTCGGAAGATGATCTCCAAGGGATGTATATATCACATTGTGAGGGTTAAAGATGTGGAGTCTAAATTGCCTACTCTTGAGTCTGTTCGGGTGGTGAATGAGTTTCCAGATGTGTTTCCCGAAGACTTGCCCGCTATTCCTCCTGAATATGAAGTAGACTTTGGCATTGATCTTCTTCTGGATACTCAACCTATGTCTATTCCTCCCTATCATATGGCACCGGCTGAGTTGAAGGAATTGAAGGATTAGTTGAAAGATTTGTTAGAGAAGGGTTTCATCAGGCCAATTATATCTCCATGGGGTGCTCCGGTGTTATTTGTAAGAAAGAAAGATGGATCTCTTCGGATGTGTATCTATTATAGGCAACTGAATAAGGTGACCATTAGAAATAAGTATCCATTGCCTAGGATCGATTACTTATTTGACCAACTTCAAGCGGCTACTCACTTTTCGAAGATCGACCTCATTCCAGGTATCATCAATTAAAGGTTCGAGAATGTGACATTCCCAAGAAGGCCTTTAGAATGAGGTATGGGCACTTTGAGTTTGTTGTGATATTGTTCGGCCTAACTAATGCTCCGGCCATGTTCATGGATCTCATCAATCGGGTGTTCAAGCCTTTTCCTGATAGTTTTATTGGTTGTTTTCATTGATGATATTCTTATCCATTCCTGAACTGAACGGGATCATATGGATTATTTGAGGTTGGTTTTGCAAATCTTGAGAGAGAAGTTGTATGCCAAATTTAGCAAGTGTGAGTTTTGGTTGGATGAGGTTGGTTTTCTGGGTCATGTGGTGTCCAGTGATGGTATAAAGGTGGATCCAAAGAAGACCAAGGCAGTAAAGAATTGGCCTAGACTATTGACTCCTCCGTACATTCAAATCTTCCTTGGGTTAGTGGGCTATTATAGAAGGTTCGTTGAGGTGTTCGCATCTATTGTCTCTCCACTGACTAAATTGACTCAAAAGAAAGCTAAGTTTGTATGGTCGGATGAGTTGAGAAGAGTTTTCAAACTTTGAAGGATCGACTTACATCGGCTCCGGTTTTGACTCTACCAAATGGAATGGATGGGTTCATGGTATATTGTAATGCCTCTCGAATCGGGTTGGGTTGTGTACTTATGCAATATGGCAAGGTGATAGCTTATATATCAAGGCAATTAAAGGTACATGAGCGTAACTACCCAACTCATGACCTTGAGTTAGCGGCGGTGGTCTTTACTTGAAGATTTGGAGACACTATTTGTATGGGGTTCATGTAGATGTTTTCACCGATCACAAGAGCTTGCAATATATGTTCACTCAAAGAGACCTTAATTTGAGACAAAGGAGATGGTTGGAACTCCTAAAAGATTACGACATGAGTATCCTATATCACCCCGACAAGGCAAATGTGGTAGCCGATGCTCTTAGTAGGCTATGCATGGGAAGTATGGCTTATGTTGAGAAAGGCAAGAGGGAGTTAGCAAGGTATGTCCGCCGTTTGGCTAGATTAGGCGTTAGAGTGGCCAATTCCAATGATGGTAGTATACAAGTTCTAAATGGGGCCGAATCCTCGGTGGTTGTTGATGTGAAGTCTAAGAAAGATCTAGACCCATCCTTGGTTGAATTGAAGAAATTGGTTGCCAAAAATAATATTGAAGTTTTCTCCCAAGGGGGAGATAGTGTACTTTGGTATCAAGATCGGCTATGTGTTCCGGATGTGGATGATCTTAGGAAGGTGATCATGAGTGAAGCCCATAGTTCTCACTATTCTATTCACCCGAGTTCCACAAAAATGTATCGGGATTTGAAGGAGGTGTATTGGTGGCTTGGTATGAAGAGTGACATAGCCAAGTTTGTATCCAAATGCCCTAATTGTCAACAAGTGAAGGTGGAGCATCAAAGGCCTGGTGGGTTGGATCAAGATATTGAGATTCCTAGTTAGAAGTGGGAAGACATAAATATGGACTTTGTGGTTAGGTTTCCTCGGACTCAAAAGCAATTTGATTCCATTTGGGTTATCATCGATCGGATTACTAAATTGGCTCATTTCTTACAGGTTAAGACTATTTTTGGTGCCTAAGACTATGCAAAGTTCTACATTCAGGAATTGGTAAGGTTGCATGGTGGGCCTAGATCTATCATATCTGATTGGTGTACCTAATTTACCTCATACTTTTGGAATTCGTTTCAAAGGGGACTTGGTGCTAAAGTCAAGTTCAGTACCGCCTTTCATCCCCAAATTGATGGACAAGTCGAGAGGACAATTCAAACCTTGGAAGATATGTTGAGGGCTTGTGTTGGAGTTTAAAGGTAATTGGGATGACCATCTTCCACTCATCGAGTTTGCTTATAATAATAGCTTCCATGCTAGCATTGGTATGGCACCGTTTGAGGCCTTGTATGGTAGGAGGTGTAGATCTCCAGTGGGATGATTTGAGTTGAGGGAAATGGCTTTGATTGGCCCGGACTTGGTGATGGAGGCTATGGAGAAAGTGAAGTTGATTAGAGAAAGGTTGAAGATGCAAAGTCGCCAAAAGTCCTATTCAGATACTAGAAAGAGAGATCTTGAATTCTAAGTTGGAGATTAGGTGTTTGTGAAAGTCTCACCTATGAAAGGAGTGATGCCTTTTGGTAAAAATAGGAAGCTAAGTCCCCGGTATGTAGGGCCTTATGAAGTTATTGAACGGATTGCTAATGTGGCATATAGAGTGGAGTTACCACCAGATTGAGCTATATTCACCCGGTCTTCCATGTGTCCATGTTAAGAAAGATGGTTGGGGATCCTAGCACTATTGTGCCTTTGGAGGGCATTAAGGTGGAGGAGAACTTGTCTTATGAGGAGGTCCCGGTAGAGATTTTGGATAGACAAGTGAAACGGCTTCGTAATAAGGATGTGGCTTCGGTGAAGCTGCTTTGGAGGAACCAACATGTGGAAAGTGCTACATGGGAGGCAGACTTGGACATAATGAAGCAGTATCCCCACCTTTTCCAATCTACTCAAGCCTAAGTTATTAGGTCCTTTCCTTCTCATTAGTCCCAATTCTTTCCTTCGTGAGTCTCATGGTATTGCATGCTTACATGTGCATTAGAATGGTTTTTTATGATGTTTTGAATGAATTTATTTTTGACATGAGATTTAATGGCTTTGTAATTTCCAATGATGAATTATGCATAATATCTTGTGTTTGAAAGTTTCATGTTCCCACCTAAGCCTTTTAAGCCTTGTTCTTGCACATTCGGGGATGAATGTTCCCAAAGGATGATGATGTAAGGACTCAGATTTTCAATCTTATTTATATTACTTAAGGCCATCATGGGCCCCCTACATCAATCCAAGTTCAAAGGATTTTCCGTTGGCTAAGTTCGACACAAGTACCGGTAGAAAGGTCAACTTTAAACTAGCATAACTCTTAGCACATTTGGAATTGGTGGTCCACTACATGTTAAATGTAAGATCTTTGTGTAAGCTTCGCAATGCACTTGGTTTCACCTCATTCCGAGTTGGATGAAGGAGTTATGATTGTTTTCGTGAGGCCCTCCCATGCAATGTTGTCACACGGACTGTTTGACGGCTAGTATGGCCTTTGACAGGCCGTTTGGGGCAGTTGGGGTTGGAAAAAGCCATTTTTGGGACTGAGGAAGGTGGCACGGCAAGTGGTATGGGCTTTGTGTCTCACCACTGACCGTGGGGATGGCCACAAGGTCAAAGGGAGCTTGTTGGAAATTGGGGAAAATGTGGCTAAGGGTGGTGCCACGGGCACTGTTGACGGGCCATGTGGAGTGGAATGGCCCGTGGCACTTGGATGTGTGGTGGCCTGCAACATCTATTTTGGTCTAAGTGAGGTGGGATGGCCCAGTACACGATCCCAACTTCCCTTTTTTTTTCAATAAGGCCCTTCACATGGGCATTCGACATGACCCGTGGAGTGCCACACAGCCAGTGAAGTCTCCAGTGAGACGACATTTTGCCAAATTTTTCGTCCGATCACTAATGGCATTTTCGTAAATCTTAATTATTCTAATGAATTTTTAAGACTTCCAATGCTATCTTAACCTTCCTAAAAGACCTAAACAATATTCCTAAGGATCAAACTCATTATTTTCATCTCAAATACACCCTCAATTCTCTCAAGAGCTTCCACCAAGACCCCAATCCTAATTTCAAGGAAACTCAAGAACAAGTTTGGATTCCAAGACCCACTTCCAAGCTTCCATTCTTTCTCAACTCAATTTCAAGGAACTTAAAGTTTAAGGTATGTGGGTTGATCCTTGGCTTTCTTTTAATCAAGGAGACCCTAAAATTATTTTTAAGCAATCTCATGGATTTTTATTTACTTTAAATTCGAGGTTTTGAAGATTATGAACCCTAAAATTCTAATTATGCATGGTAGTGCTTATTGAATGATTTTAATGTGATTTAAACTATTACATGGGGATTTTCTTTGGGGTTTATGGAATTTCAAGTATGAATGTCCCCTTTAAGACTTCTAAATGCATGGGTGATTACAATATGAATTTAAATGTAGATTTAATTATGTTTTCAATTGAATTTTATAGTATATTGTTGATTTTGATTGAATCCTAATTATCCATGTCATTCTCTCATTGTCCATAGCATATGCAGTCATGTATATAGATTATTTTGAGAAATTATGTTATGGGTTAATCCCAATTATGTTCTATGATATGAGTTTTGATAAAATGTTAGTTATGGCAATATTATGATCACATATATGTCTTTGATTTTTGCTCTTTGAGCATTTTGGGTGATTGCACCATTTTGTATATGAATGGGCTATTCTTATGTATGAGTATATAGACTGTTATATTATATTTTGGCCTTTAAGCCTCAGAATGCATTGAAATGGTTTCGAAAATTGTTTACGTTGTTTCAACATATGTGTATATATATATATATGTATACATATATTTATTCTTGTGGGATGACGATTTAGCACCAATAGATTGGGGGCATTAGGGCTATCCCTAAGAACCCTCTCCATTTCTTTGAACTATGTGCCTAGCATAGGTTTCCGATCCAAAGAGTGAGTTTTCTCGTAAGGAGAAGAAATGATTTGAATAGTGATTTTGTGAAAATCTTATCCGAAGAAGGAGTTGTCCCATGAGGAAGGTTTCTTCTCACGAAGAGGGAGTTGTTCCATAAGGTGAAGTATGGTCTACATTTGGCAAGTAAATCACCTCTTTACCAATGAGGGGATTTCATTGGGATTCCAAGTAATAGCCCACTTGGTCTTACTTATGTCAGTTTAGGTCACATCCCAAATATATATATAAACGCTTGCATCATTTGCATTTCATGCATCATGACTTTCATAGCATCTCATTATATTACATTCGTTGATATTCAACTCTTTCGATATTATGTGCCTTGTCATTTAACGTTGATATGCAGGTTTTGGTAAGTTACATGCATTGCACCCTGCAAACTTAGTACATTCAAATATACTAGCACATACTCTTGCCTACATTATTTTACCATGTAGAGACCGAGGACTTTGACCATCCACCGTTCGACGTTTAGCTTGGACTCCATATTTACTTGTAATGGTGAGTCCTGTCTTTCAATGATACACCACCATCTATCTACCTATATTACTTACTTCTCCTTATGTATTTGTAAGTGAGCCTGGGTTATGTCTTGGCCCCCAACCCATTTATGTAGAGGCATTGTTGGACACCTTGTAAACCTATTCACGTTATATGTTATCTGCTATGGTTAATCCTATGTTATGTATGTGGTTATCTTTAAATACCAATATATGACTTGCTCTCATGTTGATGAAAAGATCCGAAGACCCGAATTTCCCCCATAGCATGGGTCTTACGTACCCGCCCCTTATTATTTTTGTGCTATGTGTTATGTGAACTCATGTTCACCCTTTCCCCATGACGCCCCATAGCGTGAGTCCTACTTTCCCATCTCTTAGAACTATGTGTTGATTATTGACTATGCTTCTGAATCGATGATGTGAGTTTTGGTATCTTGAGGCTTGTTTGGTGACCCTCAGGTTCCCATACGCCGTGTCACATCTAGGCCCTAGGTCTGGGTCGTGACAATTTTGGGCTATGATAAAGGGGTCATAACTTGCATATTTTTGTGTGTTTAACTTCAATAATGTTATGTTGTTGGTCTACCCTTGTGCCTCTTTGTGATGGATCAAACTAGTTACACCGAAACAATACGATCTTTTTCTTAGGCCAGCTTAAATATCTTAGTTCAACAATCTCTTGAATGACACCAAAATATTCAATAGTATGGCAATTGTCGTCGACATCACCTTGAACAAACACACCGCTGTTACTTGTTCTTGTGCGTAGAAACTTGCTCAGTTTGAAACTTAAAACCATTGACACACTTATAGAGTGTACCAACTTGAAAATCAGGCCCAAGTGCAATCTCTCTCACAAATGATAAATGTTAGATGTTTGAATAGTCATCGTAAACCTAGACATTGTGTTAAAGATAGTAAAATTAGATATAAAATGATTATGTTATACTTATCGGTTCAATATATTTAAGCTTTCACACTTACATAACTCTTTAACCATGTTGAAAATCTTGAATATATAGCTTCATTGCCCCATGTGTTTACAAACAAGTTGTTATTGACAAATACATTTTTTGTGAGTTAGTTCTCAATTTTAACTTTATAATTTAAAGTTAACATAATTTAACACTTACTCAACATATGGCTGAATTTCAGAACAATTAAGCAAAATATGGGTCGTAGTTGATTGGTATTCCATATGAGCGAGGCCTCATCTTTCACACCTTTTAGATCCTCGTCCTCTTAGATTAAAAATCAAAATAGGTGGAAACATAGGATCACTATCACCCTCATCATCGTGAGTTGGTCTATTACTCCTACAAGGGATTTCACCCCCAAAGTAAAAGAAGTAGAAATCACCAGTTTCTCTGCCAACTTGAACTTGCATAATTGACCCTTCAATCTGTCTCCTTTGACTAATTGATCGTTTGCAGCTTCTTATTTTTCTGTATATATGTATGTAAGAATACAAATATATTAATGAATGATTAGATTATACAAAGATTTAATTACTTATGTAAGAATAATCGTTACCTTTCAAATGGATACATCTACTATGTTGAATAGGACCACCAAGACGGGCTTCCTTCACAAGATGGATCCGAAGATCCTCCATCACATCAAAGAAACCACATAAAAAGACTTTCTCTAGTTTTGTAATAATAACAAGAATATTTTTCTCCATCCTATGTAAATTATTGTCCAATAACTGACCAGAACATAAATCTTTTAAAAAAAGACTTATCTCTGTAATAGGTTTCCATATCCTTACAAATAAATGACAAAAAGCGATAGGAATCAAAGTTTCCATGAATACATGACAATCATGACTTTTCATACCTATCAACTTCTCTTCATTCAGATCTACCCGCTTGCCTAAATTTAAAGCATATCCTTCTGGGATCCACAAATTTTTCACCCAAGCACATATTTCACGATTCTTAGCCATTTTGAATAAAAGGCTAGCTTTGGGCTTTACAGTTTTTTCATTTGGTAGTTCCTGCAGCCACAATTCCCTCCTCCTACAATATTCTTGTAAGTCCAGTCTAGCTTTTGGGTTATCTTTTGTCTTTCCCTTGACATCAATCACAGTGTTGAACAAATTATCAAAAAAAAAAAATTCTCAACATGCATCACATCAAGATTGTGTGGCAAAAGATTATCCTTCTAATACAGCAACTCCCAAAATATGCTTTGTTTGGTCCAGTTATGTTCAATGCCATATGCAGGAAGTCTTTCATGTACGGGACAGTCTATAACTTTAGGCAAATGAGAAAATCTCTCCCAAATTTGATGGCATGTCAATAATGGAGGTGGAGGATCATTCTCAACCCTGTTTTTTCTGAATGCTTACTTCATATTTCTGAACATGTGCCCCATTGGAAAGAATTGACGATGGCAATCAAACCATGAATTTTTCCTGTAATGCTTTAGGGAAAAGCCTTACTATGCTCCATGCAATAAGGACAAGCAAGATTTCTAGCAGTCATCCAACCAGACAATATGCCATATGCAGGAAAATCATTAATAGCCCACATTAAACAAGCACGCATAACAAAAATCTGCTTAGTTGATATGTCATACATCACTACACCGTCAAACCATAGTTGTTTAAGCTCATCTATCAATGGTTGTAGATAGATCTCAATTAAACTTTTTGGATTGTGGGGAACCGGAATAACACAACATAAAAATATGAATGGACTTGTCATGCACATTTCAGGAGGAAGATTATATTGAGTAAGAAATACCGACCAACAAAAATAAGGCATGGAAAAATTATAGAATAGTGTGAAACCATCTGCACACAGCCCTAATCTAACATTTCTAGGCTCTCTAGCAAAGTCGGGGTACACATTATCAAAATACTTTCATGCTTCCCCATCAGATGGATGAGACAAGACACCTGGCGGCCTTCTATATTCACGATGTCATCTTATATGTGGGGCATACCTCATCTATGCATACATCCTCTTTAGTGTAGGAATAAGAGGAAAATAATACATCGTCTTAATTAGAACCATCTTTCCAACTGGACTTCTCTTATGACGAGCATCACAACAAAACTTATAATTTTCCAATTCCCTATCATCCTTGTTGTATAACATGCAACCTTTAACACAACAATCAATGGTATGATGTGACAATCCTAATTTGGAAACAAGCCTCATTGCTTGATAGAAAATCTGAGTATGTTTAACTCAGGATCAACCAACTCGCCCAACAGATTAACCATTGAGTCCATAGCCACATTAGGAACATTCCAATCCGATTTTATATTCACTAATCTAACTGCTGCAGACAATTGCGAATGCGAACTCCCCTCACATAATGGATGACTAGCCTTTTTTTAATTCTGCATAGAAGCATATAGCTTCTTCATTAGGAGCTTCATTAAAGAATTGGTCAGGTTCCATCCCCTCTCGAACTCCGAAAGCATCATTGATTATTTCATGAACTCTTTCATGTTGAAAGGTGTCATGTTGATTCTTATCAAGTTGTCACGCCCCGAGCCTACACCTTTGACGTGGTTGTCACTCAAAAACCATGTCTGGTCCCAAGAGAACCACTCGGCCGAGCTAATTTACTTAGCGGAAGACATTAATACCATAATGAACTAGAATGAGCTCAAATTTCATGAACGTAAAGATACAATGGCAAGGTATACATTTTAACTTAAAATCGTTCAAAATAATTTCAAAGAAAATAACTTGATACAATATCTTTTTGGTCTATGAAGCCTCTAAAGTACTGATTCTGAATAAGGCACCGGAATAGGTTCATGGTACCTTAATAAAAATAAATACAAAGAAAGGAAGACTCCGAAGCTCCTCCAGATGAAAAGGGGCCTCACTGACCGTTGATGGGACTGTCCTACTAAGCATCTGCTAACATAGACACCTGCATCTGCATCATGATATGATATAGCGCCAAAGGCATCAACACGTGGAATATACAGTATGTAAGATAGCCAAAAAGTACTAAACATAGAATACTTACCTTAATTCCGCACCTTGAGATAGTTTAACCACCAAAAATATGTCATACATATGAAACATATGTATTCTTAAACTTGTCAAAAATGCAACTTAACATAAAAGAAACACTTACATTAGCATATTAATAAGCATAGCTAAATATATATAAAATATGGTACTCAAAAGGTTAGCTCTATATTTGGATCAACTTAGTTAATTATGCAACATAAATAAAGAAATACTTTAATAAAGAAATAGTAAATCTCAATATTTAGAATAAGAATCTTTACTTCTTGGGGAGTTTCTGTAACCGACAACCATCATTATGAGCTTTGTGATGATACAACGTCTTGCTCATGCTACTAGAGCCATCCCGTACTTTGCCGAGGTAGGGGACGAAGAACTAGGGGAGTGGATCCATCTAAAAACTGGTGCCATCTCAGTGGCAAGCGAGGAATTGTACCTTGGTACAATCCTATCCTATGTTGGTTACATAGTTTATGAGTTCAAGTAATTACTTCTACTCTTACTCATATCGGTGCTCAATACTACTCCCAAAAATAATTTTTTATAGCTCATAGTTTAAGAACACTATTTTTCAAGGCATTACCTTCTTCTCTTGGGACTTAGCCCAGCTTTAACCTTTCTTAAACTTTTCTCAACTTGTCATAAACGTTTCTCTAACTGAAAAATACTATTGTTACAAGTATCTCAAAACATAACTTTATTACTTCGCTATCATTTGAGTACCAAGCTTGAAATACTCCTTAAAACTTAACTCCAAACTATTTGAAATCATAGGTTTCTTACTCCTCTATTCATAGAATAATTATAAAAATATACTTTTCTGGAGTTTAAAGTAAGATATCAACTTCATAGATTTCTATAGTAACTTTAGGGTTTGACTAATCTAAAACTTAAAAGTAGTATCTCAACTCAGGACTCCAATGCAATAGAAGAATTTAGTAAATCTCATATTTTTCTTCAAAAATAACATAAACAAGAAAATTGCTCAAAATAAAGAAATTTTGTTGTAAACTACTAACTTGATATTTGGAGAAAAATAGAAATTTCATAATTGAAAAATAATATATGAAGATTTTTGTAGGCCTTACATACATGAGAATCAACTTCTAGGAAGAATTGGGAAGAATTCTTGAAACCCCTAACTTTGCATCTTTAATATATGCTTGAGTTTTCTTAAGAGGTTTTTGAAAGAGTGAAAGTGTATTCTATGAGTTTAGGGCCTAAATTCGAGTTAGAACCAACTAGTTTAGGCTTATGGGTTGTGGCAAAGGTCGAAACTACCCTTCCCAAATAAAAAGAAAATTTCAGCCTGATTTTGTACCAGTGTGCATCGCGCACAATCCTTTTTCTATTTTTCGTGAATTTCCAGTTTACGTCAAAATCACGAAAAAAATAAGTGGGAATCTGCGTCCCTGGGCACCGCAAAAGGGGCACGAAAAGCCCACTATTTTGGAATCTTCTTGAAAAAAATAATTTCACTCGGTTGCATAAAAATCGAGTCAAGACCATTTTTTGACTCAATTTTTCGCACTGATCACAAATCCAGTCTCGGATTTGCAAACAGAACATGGGAAAATGCATTACACACAAGGTCAATTCTAGGGATAATTTAGTCTTTTTCATCGGGTGTTATATTTCAAATCTAATCTGACCATGTGGTACAAGCACATTATATTCATCCACTGGCATCGTATTATAAAGTGCACCATTCTGTCCGTCTATTTCTCCGTGATCTACCCACATGAAATATTTGGGCTTAAATCTCTTATGATACAAATGCATAATAACTTCATCTGGACTAAAGAATTTTAGGCACCTACGTGCACTGCAAAGACACCTAACCAATTGATTTCTCGTAAAATATCTAGTGTCATTGCATGATCGATAAAAGTTCTACCACCATCAATAAATGTAAATTTCAGCCGACCATTATTTTCACAATACATGTCCTAGATCCTCAAACGATTATCCATCTACAAAAAATATTCAAATATATTCAAGTTTCAAATAGGCATAATTATAATAAGTACTAAAATTCAATTTAACAAGTATATAAACTCCAAGTTCTAAATTATATTCAACTTAAAGTTCACAACTAATTGAAGTTTACTTCATATCCTAAAATATAATAATTCAAGTTTCAAATGTACGTAAGTTGAATTTTTCTAAGTATAAAAGTGCTAAACTTCAATTTAACAAGTATGTAAACTCCAAGTTCTAAATTTTATTCATTTTTAAAGTTCACAACTACTTAAAGTTTACTTCATATCCTAAAATATAATAACTCAACTTTCATATGGTTATAAGTTGAATTTTTCTAAGTATAAAAGTACTAAAATTCAATTTAACAAGTATATAAATGTCATGACCCAAAATTCAGGCGTGATGGCACTCGTCTTATCCCACCAAGACAAGTCAGCCTAGAACCAAACTATAACATTGAAAATGCAGAATTTTGATAAAAATGAAACGTTCAATTACGGATAATAAATCAACTTAATGAAAATCCCCCAAAATTTGGTTGTCACGTGAACAAGCTTCTAATGTATTACAATAGATTCGAACGAAATCGCAAGTATCAAATGATATTGTCTCTAGAATAGGACAAAATCATACGTAGGAGTAAGAAGTCAGCTGGAATGACAAACAGCTACCTCTCACAATCTCCACAGGAAGCCTCAGACAAGGAAAGTAGAGAGTATCACAACAATCTAGGCTCACAACCTACAAAATTGTTGTAGCAAGGGAGGTGAGTACCAAACATACGGTACCCAGCAAGTGAACTACTAAACACAAAGTTGAGTAATGTAGAATACCAATACCCCCAGCGCTCCAACCAAACTCCCACAACTACAACCTGCATAAGATAAGTCCAGTATAACAGTTCACAATGTACATAGCAGATAGCTCAATAACAACAACAACTATTATATATCAACAACACCAGGGATCAAATGCATCTATCACAAGTTTCACAAAACAACCAAAAGCATCTATCACAAGTTTCACAAAACACTCACACATTTATAAATGATAATGAGATGCAATGCAATGCAATGTAATGTCACGTAGAAAGATGCATATCTGTCCTAGTGATAAACACCTGCTGTAACACAGTCGGGACCCATGGGGGACTCCTAGTTCATGCATCTGTCGCAGCGCGCGACCTGACCCATCAAATCATAGTATCCTTTTTAATTCTCATTCTTTTTCACTAGCTAGAACCATTTTTCATCGGCTTTACATTTCTTTTTCACTAGCCGGAACCATTTTCTATCGGTTTTATACTTCTTTTCTTGGAACATCCAGCAATCACATGGTAAATGTACAATAATCATGTTCATGAAAATAAAATATGCAAGATGTCCATACAAATTCATATATCTCAAAATCAAG
>JAABOM020048557.1:0-15903 GCA_011800125.2 Solanum clarkiae | reverse complement strand
CATTCTTGAAAAAGAAGAATCAAGAAATCGTTTCTTGGGATTCTTGAATTCGTCTTCTTGAAACCCTAGGTTATGATGTAAGATTCTATAAGAGATTCATGAATATATAAAGAAATTTGGGTTGGGTAGATTAAAATTTATGAAGAATAACTCACATTGAGGATGAATCGTGAAAGCTAATCCTAGCTTGATGACTTTCTCGATGATTCTTGAGCGTTTATGTCTAGGAGTGAAGAGAGAGGGTTTTGATTATGAAAACTAATGTTTTATGCATTTTGGGACCTTAAATAGACCTCCAAAGTTTTTAGGATAAAAGTACCCTCAAAATAAAATGAAAGAAAATGTCATTGCTTATCCAGTAAGGGTCCGTATTTGGTCCACGATGCGGAGTTGTCGTGAATCTTCAGACAGCTTTGTAGGTCTTCAGTAAAATGGTCATAACTCTCTACTCCGAACTTTGATTAAGGCGAAATTTATTGTGTTGGAAAGATAATTCATTATCTTCGATTTGATGTATTATGGGTCATCTAATGCATTATACTTTAGGAGATATGGTCGTTTGAAGTTGACCCTTCTATAGACTCATACGAAAACTTAGTTGCTAGAAATTCTTTGGACTTGGCCTAATGGAGAAGATCCTTTATGACTCTAAATCATATATAATATACTTTAAATACTTAGAAATTGATCCTAGGATATATATATATAACCTAAAAGTTATTTCTCCATGTAATTTTTTAAAATCTTACATTCGAACCGCGACCTTATATCATCTCCAATTTTATCCCCATACTAAGAAATTGCTTTAACGTCTATGAATTAAGAATTATCAATTAAAATACTATATCATATGAAGGATGACTCGATCTTAGCCAAAAAATATTGGGGTGTTACACAATTCCGCTTCTAATAGAGACAGGGTCATAACAAACTACAAAACAAAATAAGCTACATATAGAGTCACCACCATGAACCTAGATGTCAAATAATTTGTAATTTAATTAGCAATCAAGAATTCATAAGAAAGTACTACTCATGATTAGGACTAAATAGTATGTATCAAAGAACTCAAAGATTTTTCTTTTCTCTCCAAAAAAAAAATAATAAAATAACTGAATTTTACTTCCTAAAAATAAAAAAATAAAAGATACTCGGTTCAAAAGAAAAGGGACCCCCCCTCGGAAAAGAACTAAAAAGAAAAAACAAGGGGTGGGCTAAGTGTGCTTCTACTAATGAAAAAAATTATTAAACATAAATAAATAAAAAATCTTTTTGTAATTTTTTGAAATTAATTTTTTTAAAACTTTTTTTTTTAAAAAATTGATTTTTTTTCAATATTAAGCAAACCCTAAAGCACACTCCACCCTAAACAATATATTTGGAAGAATTCTCACCCCACACTTGAAAAGATGCTATGTCCTCAAAGCATCAATTAAAATTTAACAAGGGGGTTAGAAAAACTCCCTGAGGCCTTTAGACCTAGCTAGATCGAGGGTCATACACACCACACACTTAAGCTCAAATTGCTCCTTTGCTTCAAATTTTGGGTACTCAGACTTTCCCTAATGTGCCAAAAAAAATAAAAACACACACAAAAAAAGTAATACTAAAAAACAAAAATAAAAATAAAAGAAACTTAAATAAATAAAGAGAAACATACAACCTAGCAAAATAATTAATTTCTAAGTCCCCGACAACGGCACCAAAAATTTATTGCTTCCCTAGCACACACAAGTGTACATGGTCAATCCAAGTAATATAGTGACTCTTTTCAGAAATCGGATGTCGAACCCGAAGGACTTGTCGATTAATTATTTAGTAAGTTATATTCATTCTAATTATTTATTTAAGTGGTGAACAATTAACTAAGAAAAGAGATTTTTCTACACAATCAATGAATGAATCGAAGTAAGATTATGGTTTAGCTAATAATCATGTTTAGCCTCAATTTCATCAAATTATTTGATTATCTAGTTGCTGATTCACAGGGTTTAAATTACCTTAACAGGGTTGCACGCCTCTGCCGGCCTACCATTATTGACTACCTAAATACGTCATTGGGCGAGGATAGACACATCAATAAAAGTGCTTTAATGTTATCTTCTTGTCTTATGAACCAAGCGAGGTGTAAGGGTAGTTGTCCCTAGTCTCCCTTACATGAATCAATCTAGTTTTCCAGTTAAAAGCTCCCCATACTACTGCGTTCTATTCATTCCAATATCTCTCGAATCCATAATGAACAACTAATTTACCCCTTAGTTGGCCAGACTCTGAAGTATAGATAAAAGTAATATAGGAACAACTAATATGACACAAATATTTTGAATTGATAATGACTAAACAATCATCTTATTAGCTACCATAATTTTAGAACAAGAAGTTTAACTCCACATAGACATGAAGAAATTACCACAAATCATTCAAAGATAAATGTAAAAATAATTAATAAAGGAGAAAAAAAGATGAAATCAAAATTCTCCGACCTCCACGGTGGCTCCTATTTTTCTTTAGGTCAAAAGTTATGTAAAACCTAATTTTATGGAATATTTATAGATGTAGGAAAAAAATTCAAATAAACTGATTGAATCCAAAATAAAATGGGATACTCAAATCCGGAATAAAATTGGACAGCTTCACACCAAATAGTACGCCGTCTTCAACAATTAGTTACTGCCACATGGTTGTTTCTTGAATTGCAATTTGTAATTTAGCCGCATGCGTATGTATAATATATATTATTATATTTAATTTAATCCATTAAGCTGCCTGTTTGAGTTTTTTCTGTAATCTTTCCTTTTTAATTCATTTGAGCTTCAAATCTCTTCATTTTCACTCCAATTTAATCCTACAAATAAAATACATAATTTAGCAAAATTCATAAAATTTATGCTCAAAAAGGATAAATAAAAGTATTAAATATAAGGTAAATAATGACTAAAAATATGCATTTTTGGCCTCACATCATTCACATAAAAAGATTTTAACTTGAAGCAATGAAGGTGGTTAGAACTCCTTAAGGATTATGATATGAGTGTGCACTATCATCCCAACAAAGCTAATGTCGTGGCCGATGCTCTAAGTAGAGTGTCAATAGGTAGTCTAGCTCATATTAATGTTGGTAACAAGGAGGTGGCCAGAGAAGTTCAATGGTTAATTAGGTTGGGGGTTAGGTTAAATGAAGTTGAAAATGGTAGGGTAGTGGTTGTCAATGGCTCCAAATCTTCTTTGATTGAAGAAGTCAAGTCAAAACAAGACCTTGATCCCATCTTGCTAGAGTTGAAGGCTTTGGATAAGGATGGTAAATTGATGGTTTTCTCCCAAGGGGGAGATGGTGTTCTTAGATACCAAGGAAAACTATGTGTGTCTAATGTTGATGACTTAAGGGAGTTGATTTTGAAAGAGGCCTATAATTCATCCTATTCTATTCACTCCGATTCTACAAAAATGTATAGAGACTTGAGGGAGGTGTATTGGTGGGGTGACATGAAGAGGGATATTGCCAAGTTTGTAACCGAATGTCACAATTGCCAACAAGTGAAAGTCAAACATCAAAGGTCGGGTGACCTAGCCCATGACATAGAAATTTCTATTTGGAAGTGGGAAGAGATCAACATAAATTTTGTGAGTGGTTTGCCTAAGAATAGGAAACACTTTGATTCTATTTAGATTATTATTGATAGGATGACAAAGTCGCTTACTTTTTACCAGTTAAAATGACTTATGGTGTTGAAGATTATGCCAAATTGTATATTCATGAGTTGGTCAGGTTGCATGAGTTACCCTTGTTTATCATCTCAGATTCTGGTGCTTAATTCACTTTTCATTTTTGGAGGTCCTTCCAAAGGGGTCTTGGTACCAAGGTCAAGCTTAGCATGATTTTTCAATCTCAAATGGATGGCCAAGCCGAAAGGACTATTCAAACTCTTAAGGATATTCTTACGGCTTGTGTTTTGAAGTTTAAGGGTAGTTGAGATGAACATCTTTCACTTATTAAGTTTTCTTTACGACAATAACTACCACTCTAGTATTGGCATGGCTCCCTTTGAAGCTCTATATGGTAGGAGTTGTAGATCCCTGGTTGGGTAGTTTGATGTGGGGAAGATGGCTTTGTTAGGCCCCAATTCGGTTATGGAGGCTTTGGAGAAGGTAACATTGATAAGGGAGAGATTGAAGACAACCCAAAGTAGAAAAAAGTCTTATTTCGATGTGAGGAAGAGAAACCTTGAATTTAATATTGATGATTAAGTTTACTTGAAGGTCTCACCCATGAAGGGTGTGGTCCAATTTGGCAAGGCAGAAAAACTAAGCCTAAGGTTTGTTGGACCTTATAGAATTTTGAGAAGGATTGGTAAGGTTAATTATGAATTAGAGTTGCTTTCGGATATGGGTATGGTTCATCTGATCTTCCGTGTGTTGATGTTGAGGAAGTGTGTGGGTGACCCAATTGCTATAGTGCCCTTAGAGGTTGTGGGTATTGTGGAGGATAATTTGACCTATGAGGAGGTCCCGGTGGAAATATTGGATAGACAAGTGAAAAGATTGAAAAACAAAGAGGTAGCATCCGTTAAGGTCTTTTGGAGGAATCAACAAGTTGAAAGTGTCACATGGGAAGCCGAAGCGGAAATGAAAAAGAGATATCCATACTTCTTTCAATCTACTCTAGCCGAAGGTAATAAACTAAGTCCTATTCATGATTTCAAGTCTCAAATCTTAACCCGTATGTCATTTTGCATACATACATGTTCATGTTGACAAGTTTTGATGATTTTGATGCATATATATGAAATTTTTTTAGTAGGATGTTTAAGTGCTTTTGTTGCATTCATGTTGGGCTGAAAGCTTCATAATTACTTCTCTCATGCATATTTCTTTGACATTCCGGGACAAATATTCCCAAGGGGCAGATATTGAAACACTCCATGTACTTCAGAATGCCCCATAATTGTATTTTCTAAATATCTCAAAAGTCGTACGTGATTTCGAAAATCCAACTTCATATTCTTGATCGGGGGTAAAGTTGAGTAGGAATGGGTAACTCTCGGATTTTAGAAGATCCATGGAGAAAAATAATTTTCGCAACAGGACGAATTTCAGTGAGCATCCACGCCCCATGCGCGATACGGCTTAGGCGCGGATTAGTGTTGAATTCTCCTTCGCGACTAGTCCGCATTATGCTTGGTTCGTGGAACTTTGCAATTTTTCCCCTGTTTTTCATATTTCATGCAAAGGCATTGGGGTAATAATCCAGTGCCCATTTAAACGTGAAATCCTCCATACTTAGTCATTTTCAACTCTAAAACTCACAAAAATCATCTCTAAACCTCTTCAAAATATTATCAAAACCCCCATTCAAATTCAAGGAACTCAAGAACAAATTTGGATTGCAAGGACCCAACCCCAAGCTTCAAGTCTCCTTCAAGTTTGCTCCAAGAAATTCCAAGTTTAGGTATGTGGGCTTCATTCATGGAGTTCTTCCACCCATGAAGCCAAGCTTTTCCTCTCTATTAGATTTCACGATTTTGAGGTTAATTCTCTTATGGGTATTTCCTATTATTATTCCTATGCATGAAATATATTGGCAATTTGTTGAGTATGGAATTTTAGATGATTTTCATGACGCCCAAAATAAGGGATTTTATTACTATGTTGGTGGTTGAATTACAAGACTTTAACATAAGTTGATTTACTCTTTCTTGTCTATATATCTTATATTGCATGATTTTGAGCAAGTGTCATGAACTCACCATGTATTTGATTAAATTACATAACAAGGATTCCTAAGTTATTGATGAACTATTGCATGATTTAAAAGTCAAGCGTTTTCAAGATAATTATCGGCTCCCCAGCATGTATTTAACTCATGAAAGATATTTATGATTTTATAAGTAACAAGTTAAGCCCTACTTCAAGATTTTATCCTCTTGTGAGCCATTCATGTCAAGTTAAGGGGTCAAGCATGATTACTATTTTCGCTCATATTCAAGTTAAGCTCACTCGTAGAGGTTAATCATGTGAATGAGCTACTTATGTCATGTTATCATGTCTGTTACAAGTTATTCATGTTATGATTAAAGTTATGAATATTTCAAGTATTCTATGGGATTAAACTTAGCACCGATTGAGGCTAAATGTGAAGGCTCGAAGTAAGGAGTCCTTATATAAAGTCTTTAGTCTCTAAACTATGTGTCACCATAGGATTATATATTATTTTCCTAAAAAGGACTTTACTAGTGGATCCATCTAGTTCATGTTTTTCTCTCAAGTGGGTCATGTTTAGTTTGTCCTGGCAAGTAGACCACACTTTATCGAGGGGTGTCATGCCTCGATCACCTTACCGAGGGGGTGTCATGCCTCGGATTTCAAGTAGTAACTCGCTTAATCTATATCGGTTAAGGTCTCCTCCCACATATGTATGTTATATAAGCAAGTTGAATGTTTTTCATGCATAATTCGTTACAAGTATTGCTCATGCATGTCGTATTGAGTTATATCCATTGATTATGATATGTATCTTGCTTATTATGGCTTATGTCTTTGTTACATTGCACCCCGCATACTTAGTATATTCTAAGTACTAATGCATACTCTATGCCTACATGATATTACCATGTAGGGATTGGAGCTCCAATCGATCATCCTCCTCCTCGTGGCTAATTCGGTTCTTGAAGAAAGATTTTGGTGAGTCCTCAACTCCGAGGACAATATCTATTTTATTCATGCTATGTTGAGACTTGTTCCTTATATTCGATACTTATTATCATGAGGGTGAGCCCGGGAGGTGTCTTGCCCCCCGCTCCATTCTTCAGTAGAGGTATTGTTGGATACTATGTTTATATATGCTTATGAGCTCGACTCTTCTTATGTTTTTATGGTTATGAAAGACTTTCGTTAGTCTCGCATCCCTCTTTATAACTGACTCTTGTTGTTTTCTTATTTTTCTTCTGCAACCAAAGATGTGTCACGATATGCTAAGAGGCTTGTTTGGGTTGCCTTCGGACTTTCCATTCACCATATCACATCTAGACCCTAGGCTTGGGTCATGACATCATTACATTAGTTAGAGGTATTTTGTTGTACAACTAATGTTTATGAAGAAAGTGTTTGGTGTTATCAATGTCTTTAATTTTTATTTATGAACACTATTTTTTAATTTTATAGGCTAAAAATTTTCTGCGCATCGCGCGGGTATGAATACTAGTATATATATAAAGAGAGGCAAAAGCACGTGTCAGTGTCGTAATTATTCTCAAATTTTTAATTTTTAAAAAGTGAATTAATTAAATTTAAATAAGTGCCACATGTCAGCGCCACTATTATCAATTTTTTAAAAAATTAATTAACTAAATTTAAATTTTAAAATACAAAATAAAAATTTTATTAAAAAATGTCAATCTACTAAGAAAATGCAGAAATTTATATTTTAGAAAAAGCTGTCATTGACAGAGTCGGGTTCAAAAACTACCCATTATAATTTTTATACTATATAGAAGAGCGAATCCAAAGACGACCAAAGGCAAAATTGTCATTTCATACTAACAAAATATCTATTAAAAAAGGTATGAAGAAAACCAAATAGTTCTAAAAATATTTTTTATAAAAAGATGAAATGGATTATGATTAAGGGTAATTTCATATTTTCAAGAAAATAAATAAATAATTCTAGAAGCATCTTTTAATAAAAAGATGAAACATGAGGAATAAATGATATATCTATCATTCTACCCTAATTAATTAAAATATTATATATTTTGCATTACACTTGTTTTCTAAACTCAATCTATATGGTCAAACATTTAAAACAAATTTCATATATTAACCTTTTCTAGAATTTTTTTAATTCTTTTTTAAATTATATTTATTATATTTATTATACAGAATAGTCATAACTAGGATGATTAAAAATATTTTGTACTATTATTTACTAAAAAATAAGTTTAAAGTAATTGTTACATTATACCAAAAGTGTATGAGATTTCCATAACAATTAATCTAAGTACTAGAAAATTTCAATAGACATATAATTAAAAAAAATCAGATGTACTTTAAGATGTCGGGATGAATTATTTCTTCAAAAGATTATGAAAATTTTTATTGTTATTTTTTTAAAAAATAACTTCAAGAATCTAATTATTTTATTATGTTATGAGTTCATAGTTTAAAGCTCCATTAAACTTGACAAGCTTTATTAAATGTTAATCTTTATTATGAGAAGTCTTAATAACTATTGATTAATTTTGCTATTAATTCACTTTCTTTTCTTTTGTAAATTAATATAATATCTAAACTAATTATTTCGTTTTTCAATTATTTTCATTTAATTCATGACATTATTTTCTATTCATTATATTTACTAAAAATAACTACTTCAATATAAAAACTTATTTTTTTAAAATATAATTAGTAACCTTATAAACAAAATAATGAATGACATATTTGCATTTAAAGTAAACTATAAATATTTACTAAATTATAAAGTAGTAACTATTTATTTAAATATATAATCAAATTTGTACTTTATTTGATTTAAAATATATTAATTTAAATATTAAATCTAATTTGAGTTTGAAGCTATCGAGCAAAATTTTGATGACAAAAAAAAAATAAGAAAGAGTATTTTTAACATTATTTTTACTTTGAAATTAATCAAATCAATATTTTAATTAATTATAATACATTACCTATTTTATTTTTAATTAGCTTAATATTGTTTGATCGAGATAATAATGAAAATGCATTTTCAAACTAACAAAAAAACTATCAAGAAAAATAAATAGTTCTAAAAAATCTATCAAGAAAAATAAATATGTCACGACCCAAACTTAGGGCCTAGACGTGACACGGCGCAAGGAGAACCTGAAGGGACCCCAAGCAAGCATCTTAGCACATCATTACACATCCTTGGTCCCAGAAACCATAAAATAACAACAAGAGATCAGAAATAAGGATAATCGGGACTAAGGGACACCTTTCATATCATAAACAACAAGAGTCAAGAGAGAGTCAAAGCTTATAGCATTATACAAGACATGTCCAACAACACCTCTAAACATAGAACTTAGAGGAGGCCAAGACAAGCAACCTGGCTCACCCTCATAGTCAACGTATACATAAAAGAAATATAGTCTTAAAACATAGCATGAGATCGTAAGCAACATCTCCAAATAGAGGACTCACCAACAAGCTCAAGTGAGATCGTACTAGCCACGTGGATAGAGATGCTCAAGCGGAGCTCCGGTTCCTATATGATAATATCATATAGGCATAGAGTATGTGTTAGTACGTTGGAATGTACTAAGTATGCAGGATGCAATGTAACAAGAGATAGGCAATATAATCAAAATTTATAATCATAGCAAGAGATAGTATATTAGCAACATGGCATGATGAACAATGCTTGAAGTAAAGCATGCTTGAAAATAATCATACTTACATAACTTGTTTAACATAATAAGGAGACATGCTTAGATCATCTAAATACCTTGTACTAGAGGCTGAGGGATATAGCACGAGGCATGGCCCCTTCTAGTAGGTAATGGTAGTACATGAGATAATGAATAACACATGAGGGTAGAAGGTAACATAAGTCATAACCCCTACATATGAGCATGAGATAATACATAGCTTTACATCGCATATGAGGGTGAGGCATATCACATAGTTCATAACCCCTTCATATGAGTACATTACATAAACTCAAATCATACACGAGGGGTAAGGAGAACAACATAGTTCATAATCCTTTCATGTAGATATGAGTAAGTGAATAGCACATGTGGTGGAAGGTAGCATGGGTCATAACCCCTATATGTGAGTACCTTGCATAACCTCAAATCATACACGAGGGTAAGGAGTACAACATAGGTCATAACCCTTACATGTAGATATGAGAAAGTGAGTAGCATTGATTCATACATGAGGGTAAGGTGTACAACATAGTTCATAACACCTACATGTAGAAATTGGCCTTGTACTAGAGGGTAAAACATATAATATAATTCATAACCCCTTCTAGTAGGCTTCACAATTCACAAGAGCATAAACCTGAGCATAAGGATTCAATAACTCATCAATGATTCCCAAGAAAATAACAACATGAGAGCTCAACAATTCACTTGCAATACCATAGGTGCTTTACATGATTTAGTCACACATATATACATTCCTTTCATCATCATATAGTCATTCAACTCATAATACATGCATTGGACCTTCAATTGAAACCATAATCGAACATTTTATCAAACACTTGATGGGTGTGTAATGCTAGTGTAAAACTATGCAAATCAAGAGTGAAATCATGCAAGAAAATTTATTGTAAAACCATCAATAGATACTTGGTAACACCCTCAAACAACATACGTCAAAATCCTTTATCAAATCTCACAATAGACCTTAGATTCATAGCTCAAAACATGTTAAAACAACCATACTTTCATGAAAACCCAACATAGTGTGCAGTGAAATTCATAATAGATAAGATCCATGAGTACATCAACTTTAAATCATGCAATTTTAGGTAAAAGAGAGCTTAGGTATCATGGGTGAAAGGAACCCATGAAAGAAATCTACATACCTTGCCTTTGGAGAAACTTTGAAGAAGATTGGAGATGGAGACTTGAAGCTTGAATGAGAACCTTAGGATCCGCATGAGTTTTTGACACTTGAAATAGGAGATAAAATATTGTCTAAGTGTTTGGGAGAGTATTTGGGAATGTCTTGAATGATATGAGGGTGAAACAAGACTAAGTATAGTTATTTTCACACATGGGAGGACTTAGGCCCAAGACTCAAAAGCCTTGGACTGAAAAAAAAACTGGGCAGCAAAATACACTGAGGCGCGTCGTGCCACTGACGCGCCTGGACACTGTTTTCGTCAAAATTGAAAAATTGAAATTGTGAATCGTTCGCTCTAAAAATCAGGGTTAGACCCATTTCTCACTCAATTTGACCCCCTAAACAAGAAAATGAAGTCGAATTTTTAAACAATGCATGAATTTTGAGATATATGAAAATTATGATTCCGGGTACTTCCGAGGCACATTTTCGGACACTTTTTTTGGGTCGTTTCAAAATAGTTCTAGAAACATCTTTCTATATATAGAAAGATGAAATGAATTATAACAAAGAATAAAAATACAAATTCATGTTAACAAAAATTTACCAAGAAATATTGATCTTTGATATAGTAATATACAATGAGTTGTGATTATCATATTATTTAATTTAATTTGAAAAATAGATTAACTTCGAATTCTAATAAATTAATATTATTATGCAATAGCAAAAAATAAAAATGTTAGATCATAAAAGTTTTACAATATAAAAGTGAATGTTTAAAAAATTAATGCCAATAATATATAGGTTAAATTGCTATAATAATATCTTTTATGAATAACTTTTGTAATTGGGTAAATAATAGGAGATATTGGGTCCATTTACGAGCCTAAAATTATTTAGTAATAACATTTTAAAAAAAAATCGTACTTGATGAAATGTTTGACATTTAGTTTTTTAAAAAATAAAAACTCTACACATTATAATTATCCCCTACATAGAGGAAGAAAAATAATGTAATTTTAAATTTTGAAATTTGAAATTTATCAATTCTTAATATGTCTTGACTACATCTCATGTTCACATTCTAATTAAAAACATTCTGAAAAATCAATAAACAAATGAAGAATAATACATTAACAAAAAAAAGATTTATACGAACAAATATTAATTAATATTTAATTTTAAAATTGAGAAGTTACCAATGTCGTATCTCCCTTACTGGAAATTGCACCAAGTAACAACAACAACAACAACAACCCAGTGAAATCCCACAAGTGGGGTCTGAGGAGGGTAGATTGTACGCAGACCTTACTGCTACCTCATAGAGGTAGAGAAAATTGCACCAAGTAAAATTTCATAATTCGATCCCTTTGCTTTAAATTTGAGGTTAGACCCTTGTCACCCTGATTTGGAGCCACTCAACAAGAATATGAAGTCAGATTTTCAAAATTCCAAATGGATTTTTAGATATACGGAAAACAAGATTCTAGGCACTTTCAAGGCACGTTTTTGGGAACTTTTTGGGGTTGTTTCAGTGTCACTTCTTGTATGGGGTTCATGTTGATGTGTTTACCAACCACAAGATCTCTAGTATGTGTTCACATAGAAACATCTTAACTTGAGAAAAAGAAGGTGGTTAGAACTCCTTAAAGATAATGATATGAGTGTGCATTATCATCCCGACAAAGCTAATGTTGTGGTCATGCTTTAAGTAGAGTGTGCATGGGTAGTCTAGCTCATACTGATGATGGTGTCAAAGAGGTGGCTAGAGAAGTTCACTGGTTGACTAGATTGGGAGTTAGGTTGGATGAAGTTGATAATGGTGGTGTAATGGTTATTGATGGTTCTAAATCTTCTTTGATTGACGAGGTAAAATCAAAACAAGATCTTGACCCCACTTTGTTAGAGTTGAAGGCCTTGGTGAAAGATAGTAAGGTAGAGGTTTTCTCTCAAGGGTGAGATAGTGCCCTTAGATACCAAGGTAGCTTGTGTGCGCCTAATGTTGATACCTTAAGAGAGTTGATCTTGAAGGAGACCCATAGTTCATCCTGTTCTATTCACCCCAGTCCTACTAAAATGTATAGACACTTAAGAGAGATGTATTAGTGAGGTGGTATGAATAGAGATATTGCCAAGTTCATATCTAGATTTCACAATTGCCAACAAGTGAAAGCCGAACATCAAAGGTCGGATGACCTAGCCTAAGACATAGAAATTCCTACTTGAAAGTGGGAAGAGATCAACATGGATTTTGTAGTTGGGTTGCCTAAGACTAGAAAACACTTTGAGTCTATTTGTATTGTTGTGGATAGAATGACAAAGTTAGCTCACTTTCTTCCGGTCAAAACCACTTATGGTGCCTAAGGTTATGCCAAGTTGCACATACATGAGTTAGTTAGATTGCATGGGGGTGCCTTTGCTATCATTTCCAATCGTGGTTCTCAATTCACTTCTCACTTTTGGAGGTCCTTCCAAAGGGGTCTTCGTACCAAGGTTAAGCTTAGCATGATTTTCCATCCTCAAACGAATGGTCAAGCCGAGAGGATTATCCAAACTCTTGAGGTGCTTAGAGCTTGTGTTTTGGATCTTAAGGGTAGTTGGGATGAACATCTTCAACTTATTGATTTTCTTACAACAATAGCTACCACTCAATCATTGGTATGGCTCCTTTTAAAGCTTTATATGGTAGGCGTTGTAGATCCTTGGTTGGGTGGTTTGAAGTGGGGGAGATGGTGTTGCTAGGTTCGGATTTGGTCATGGAAGCCATGGAGAAGGTGAGTTTGATAAGGAGATACTGAAAATAGCCCAAAGTAGAATAAAGTCCAAATCTAATGTGAGGAGAAGGGACATTGAGTTTAAGGTTGGGGATTGAGTTTACTTAAAAGTCTCACCCATGAAGGGTGTGGTCCGGTTTGGCAAGAAGGGAAATTGAGCCCAAGGTTTATGGGTCCTTATAAGATTTTAAGGAGAGTGGGTGAGGTTGCATATAAGTCAGAGTTGCCTATGGAGATGAATATGGTTCATGTAGTCTTCCATGTGTCCATGCTGAGAAAGTGTCTGGGTGACCCAAGCGCTATAGTGCCCTTGGATGTCCCGGGTATTGTAGAAGATAATTTGTCCTATAAGGACGTCTTGGTAGAAATTTTTGAAAGACAAGTTAAGAGGTAGAGAAACAAAGATGTAGCATCCATCAAGCTCCTTTGGAGGAATCAACAAGTTGAAAGTGCCATATAGGAAGCTGAGGCGTACATGAGAAAACGATACCCATATCTCTTCCACACTACTCAAGCTGAAGGTACTAATTTAAGTCCCCTATATGATTTCAAATCTTAAGTTTAATCCCTCAAGTCATATTTTATGCATTCATATTTATGTTGACAAGTTTATCGTGATTTTTGACATTCATGTTGAGATTTTCAAAAGTTACGTTTAAATACATTTGTTGCATTTATGACGGACTGAAATCTTCATGATTACTTCTCTTGTATATGTTTCTTTCATATTCAGAGATGAATGTTCCCAAGGGGGAGATATTGAAACACTCCAAAATGTGCTTCGGAATGCCTTTAGTCGTAAATTCCTATATCTCAAAATTCATGCGTGATATCAAAAATCCGACTTCGTATTCTCGATCAAGGGATAAAATTGAGTGGGACATGAGTATAACCCGAATTATAGAGGACCTATAGCGAAAAATAATATTTTCTAATATCTGATTTCCAGAGAGCATCCGCGCCCTTGCCATAACACACTAGAGGCGTTGAGCACTTTGATTTTCTCCTCCCCATTTGGTCCGCATCGAGGACTGGAGGCGGACCAGTACAACATTTTCTTCTAATTTTTTCTATGAGCCCAAGGGCACCCGCTAAAATATGAAAGCACCCATATTGAGCCATTTTCAACTCTTTATCTCACAAAACCCTCTCTCAAACCCCTCTAAGACTCTATTAATTCTCTCATTCAAATCTATGGATATCAAGCTCAACTTTGGAACTCAAGGATTCATTTTGAGCTCTAAGTCTACTTCAAGATGACTCTAAGAATTCAAGGTTTTAGGTATGTGGGTTTCATCCATTGGGTCCCTTTCACCCATAGAGCCCAACCTCCCCATTTTATGAAAATTGCATATTTTTAAGTTGTATTATCTATGGGTATCTTGTAATATGAATTATGAGCATAAATTATGTTGAAATTTTATGAAATATTGATTGATTATGTATGACTATCTATTTCAAGCTTATACTATGAATTGATTATGTCTATTGAGACTATGTATGTTTTGAACTATGAAATTATGAATTATCATGAGTCATTGTAATGGATTTCAAGTTACCCTATATGAGGGTTATTCTATATGTTGGTGGGTTGATTTGCATTATGTTTACTCATCTTATTTCACTCTTCAATTGCATGATTTTGAACAAGTATCATGAACCTACCATGTGTTTGATAAAATGTGAAGTCAAGAATACTCAAGTTATTGATGATCTATTTCATGATTTACAAGTCAAGTGACTATATGATGATTAAGCTCTTTCAAGTATGTATTGAATTCATGAAAAGCATCTATAATTTTACAAATATTAAGTTAAGCCTTTTTACAAGATTTTTACCTCTTGTGAGCCACTCATGTAAGGTTCATGTATGATTATGATCTACTCTCATGTTCAAGTCTGGATCACTATTAGAGGACAAACATGTTTCAAGAACTATTAATGTCATGTTATCATGTTTCCTACAAGTTATAGAAGTTATGATTATTTTAAGTATTTTGTATGATTTGGCTTAGCACCGATTGAGGCTCATGAGAGAGGCTCGACTCAAGAGGTCCTTATATAAAATCTTTAGCCTCTAAACTATGTGCCACCATAGGAGTATGATTATTACCCTTGCTATACTAGCGGATCTATCTAGTCATGTTATCATGTTTGATTTGCCTTGGCAAGTAGACCACACCTAGCCGGGCTGTCATGCCCGTTACCTAACCGAGGGGGTTTCATGCCTTGAATTTCAAGTTGTAGCTATATGATCTATGTTGGTTGAGGTCACTTTCCACATATTTATGCTATATATATTGCGCAAGAGGAATAATTCACAAGCATGTTTTATTATGAGTATTGATCATGTATTCCAAATTGAGATTATATATCTATTGCTTATGATTATGCATTTTAACTATATTGGCTTATCTTTGGTTGCATTGCATCCCGCATACTTAGTATATTAAAATTGTCATGCCCCAAAGTCCCATAGGGCGGACCAGCACCTGTTGCCGATAAGGCCCGGGAGAACCAACCAGTAACTATGCGCTTACTATACGTATTATGAGGGGTTTGTACCTTTAGA
>JAABOM020048526.1:0-15907 GCA_011800125.2 Solanum clarkiae | reverse complement strand
TTTTGCTTTATTCCATCATACTCCAAGGCCAAAAAATAGTCAATCTTTGGCTCCATCCGAGATTGATGGAAACATTAGTTTGAATTCAAAACCCATAATATCCAGAAGATATTTTTAATTTGTGGTGAAACTCTAGTATACTGATAAGATTGTCTGGCATAGCTTGAATGTGTAAAAACATAGTAAAGAGAAAAACATGAACTTGAATGGTGGTGGTTCTCCACAGCTGGACTCTTCGAAGCGAAGTGGAATCATGACTCAACCATTTGAACACCCTTAACAGGCATCAAATCAAGACCTAGATAATTCATGGACTTGCTCTTTCATCTTACCTTTTGGGACAAGTCTTTAGAAAATTATTGAGTAACCTCATCATATGAGGTTGAAAGAATATACAATCAAATATAGTTGAGCAATAAAAAAGGGTCTCGAGACAAAAGGGCAATAATTTTTTTGAAATAGTATGAAGGGGTAATAAGTTTGAAAGCATCCCTTTCACCTTGCTCAGACTCATTTGTGGGATTTCACTAGATATGTTGTTGTTTTGATTCCTCTTTTTAAACCAAAAGGGTAAGGGTATAACGAAAATGCCCCGTCTCCATATTAGATCAAGAACAAGATTAGAAGGATCAAATTTCACTAGGTGGAACAATAAGAAAAGGTAAGATTCAAAAGAATTTTGAATTTTCTTTTTTAGTATTTTAGAAAGGAACAGTTAGGGGTGGGAGGTATCTGTACTTGAAGAATTATAAGTGAACCCTTCTAGATGTTTCGACACTTGATTCCCGAATAGGATTGAATCTAAGATGAATGCTTGGTTTACGTTATGGAAGAAAGACGTGTATGTGATATTTGATATTGCCTAATCCTAGTTATATATGAAATGAACTAAAGATATTATTTTACTACTCTACGGTAGGGCGGGCAACGGGATAGGTACTGGGACAATTGGACTGGAACTTTCCAATATCAGTACTAAATTTCACAAAATTCGGGCGGATCCGGACCGGTACCGGTACTGGGCGTACTGTTAATTTTTGGGGACTTTCGTCTCGGTCCGGTATTGACCGGATGGTAGTTGGATAATGCCCTTTTTTTAATTAAAAAAAATGGATTAGTGATAAGGTTTGAATTTCTAAAGTTTAAAATTTTTAAAAATTTAAAATTTACAATTCTCAAATATATAAATTTAAAGTTTTAAAGTTTAAAACTTTTATAAGTTTAAAGTTTAAAATAATCAAATATATAAGTTTAAACTTTAAAGTTTTTTAATGTTTAAAGTTTTAGGGACCGTTTGGTTGGCACTATGTAATCCTAGGATAATTAATCTCAGAAATATATTAGCCTAAGATAAGTTATTCCATATATATGGTGGGATAACTTATCCCATTACTAAGGCAAAAATGGTGGGATAAATAGTTCAAGGATGATCTTATACCTCCAACCAAATATGGGATAAATATAATCCTATATTTTGTTCCGGGATTATTATAACTTATACCTCACACCAAGCAACTCCTTTTAAAGTTTTAAAAGTTCAAAATTATCAAATATATAAATTTAAACTTAAAAGTTTAAAGTTTTCAAGTTTTCTAATTTTCAAGTTTTAAGGTTTTAAAAAGTTTTAAAGTTTAAAATTATCAAATATATAAGTTTAAAGTTTAAACTTTAAAGTTTTAAAGTTAAAAGTTTTCATAAGTTTAAAACTTTAGACTTTAAAAGTTTAAATTTTCAATTTTTTTAATTTTAAATCTTAAAGTTTAAAGTTTGAATGTCTGATTTAATCATTTTAGATTTTAAAGTTTTAAAGTTTTAACTTTAAAGATTTTAAAGATGAACAACTTTAAAGATTTTTCTTTTAAACTTTGAAATATTTGTCGTAGAAAAATATATATTAAAAAAATAAAAGACTTGTAGTAAATTCAAGTTAATAACAAAAAAAATAAGGCAAATAGTCTATAATTTTATTATATTTTACTGTAAATTGTACAAATACTATAAAAGAATCTAATTTACACAGTCACTTCTAGGAAGTGTTCTGTTTCAGTTAGGCCTTATTATGATAACTAGATTTATCGCACTTGCGTTGCATGTGTATGTTTATTGAATGTATACTATCTCCAAGTATCAGATATGCATTAGCGAATTAATGTTGTGTTTGTTTCGTTATAATGTAACAACTTATTGTAATATATGGTTGCTAAATTTTTCTTACTTTATGATATTATACTTGTAGTTACCGACATAATTACTATAGTTTTTTTTTGAGGTCGCGTCACTTCTTTAAATTTATTGGCCAATAATAAACAAATTTAGGCTAAGTGATTAAGAATGATGAGGGCAACATTTGTTTATTACTTGCCAACAGTAATTAAAGTTTGAATTGACATAAGTAGCATTAAACGAAAGTGTTGTCGTAAAATATATATGAGAACAGTGAAAGAACAATAGTATGCTATTCTCTATATTGTTTAACAAATAACATTAAGTACATTTTTTACGTCAAGAGGAAGAACACAATCCACAGAGTGTCCTGGAAGTAAAATGCAGGCTCCCTTTAAGGTGTAGCAAATATGTTGTATCATAGTTAATCATAACTTAGCCGACAATATAGTTGTTTTTTCTTCTCAATTTTATTGGCAATGGTCAACTTGTCTGTTCTTCAACCAAACCTATCATTGCAATGAATGACATTTCATTAGGGTGATGTAATATGTATGCTGTTTTTTCTAAATTTGTTATGATAAAATTAAATCATCTTTTACCTAAAATTTCCTTGTGTATGATATTTTTTGTGCATTACCGAACTAATGTAGCATTTGATTCGTTAATGATTAATTGTAACATATGACTGAGAAATTTTGCTGACTTTTTGATATTGTAATTTTGTTTACCCACATAGTCTTTCTTTGCCACCTGTATTTTAGGTGATAAGTGATCCATTTGAACTTTTGGTTACACATACCGTTAGGTCATTATAATTGTAAGTATTAATGAACCCCTTCATATAACTAAGGTACTCATTACCAAATTAATAATGTGTTTTGGTATTTTCATAGACATTATTATTATTAGTAAAAAGTATAGAATCGGCAAGTTTAATATTGTCTTTCTTATATTCTCGAGTCAGTTCTTTAAATCACAATTAAAATTTTCGATAATAATTAAAGTTCTTGTTAAGATAAGACATCAATCATGTACACATTTAGAACTTAAAACTTTGTCTAATATGCACATGTTATTCAGACTTTTTCAAGTATCTTTCAAATATTAATATTAATAATTAATAAATTGTAATAATAATCATTTCAGTTTATAAGATAATGACTATTTTTTTATTACTTTTTAATTAATGCACTTGCTAATTACGTCACGATAAATTTAGCTTCATGACAAATAAACCAATCTATAACAGGTTAAAGAAAATATAGTGCATTCTGAATTGAAATTTAAACAAATTCATACCTTGTCTGCAAGTACTTCTATTGAGGTAGAAAATCAATAGTAGTCAAGTTCCTTTCTTGGACAACCTCTTCAAAGTCTCTTCAATGTTAATCTTCTTTGTTGCACAAGTCATTCAGTATAACACTATTTATGTTCTTATTCGTTGGGGCTTCTCGTTTAACCATCTTTATGCAATATAATGAAAAATTAACATCATCACGTCATGAATACCGATTAAAAGTATATGATGATTAAACCTTCTCAGTTTCATCACAAATTAACCTCTGTCTTGCGAGTACCAAGTAAAAAGAATAATTAGTCAGCAACTTATTCAGAACAAACAACATCATTCAAAAAACACTAATGATAAATATACCAAACTACACCAACAGGTAATTAGTTTTTAAAATCATCAGATCATAAAGGAAAATTCACTGCGGTAGCTGGATACTTTCTTGAAAATGGACTGGAAATTCTTTTGAATAATTTTCTGAAAGCCTGAAGTAGAAAACAAAACCTATCCCTTCACCATGTTGGAAGATTGTGGGTGGGTACAATGGTATCTAAAATGAGAAAACAGTCAATCATTAGTACAAGACATCCTCCAAAACATTTCAACAGTGAAGAGTACAGCATTAGCACCTTGTTGTTCTGTGTTCTTTATTTGAAGAATGTTCTAATAATTCAAACAATATCTAACTTCAGAAAGCATTTCATGCTTGCTCCCCAGCCTTGTTCTCAGACTTTTGGCAGGTGCAGCAATTAATCGCTTTGGATGTTTCTGATTTGGAGCCTGGACAAATAGGAAAAGGAGCCAAATCTACATCAGTGGCCTGTTTCTAACTTGTACTCTAACACGCCGGTTGTTTGATAGCCACACATCTGATCGGATGTATATAATGTGACTAATTACAGGCGTCAGTTCCGTTGTTCATAAATCATTAATTTTGCCAGGTCTACGTTAATATGACTGACTTGAAGAATGCTTGTGACAGGTATACGTTATGCTGACATTGTTCATGGTGTACCTTATGCTATATAGCCAAGGGATACTGTAGGATGCTCGCTTTGGAAATATTAGCTTTGTCAATTGCACAAGTACCATTACGCAATTACCCCTCACTTAAAAATACCTAACTTAGAAAAGAAGTCCTCCTCTGGGCTGACCAGCCACTACTTTCGCCTATAGCTGCGACAATTTTCACCTTTTCCTACTCGATGCAACTTCGGAATCTGAAATTTTCCTATATATATCAATCAAACACAAATCCCCTCTCCTACTAAACAACATACTCCTACAAAAATCCGAGAAGAAAAGAACTGAAACCCGACTCGAACAGGATTTACTTTAGTTCAGATTAAATTGTATGATTTTCATTAGTTAGACTGTTAAAGTACAGAATAGTAGGTAGGATATGGGTTGTGTATCCTAATTAGATGTGATATAGGTGAGTGAATAGATGTAAATTCTACGTAATTATAAGTATAACATACAAATCGGTATATCTGATAGCAATATTCATCTGTACAAAACAAAAGGAAGGACTGTATACTGGAAGGATACATGTCTGAGCTAGTTTCTAGTCACATTGAACCCGAAGAAATACCACCAGTTTGCAGGTAATTCTATATTTTATGCACCTGAATTTCAATCTTATATCTGTCCTGCTTGATGTGTACAGGGTGTTGACGTTTTTGCATTAAATCTTCAAAGTTTTGCATCCTGAAATCATTAAGCATGGCAGATTCCAACTCCATCTAGGCGTTTTTGAAAATTTTCTTTCAGTAAAGGCACAATTATTTGATGTTTACTGTATTTTTGTAACTCCCTGATCTTTTCCTAATGTCCAGGAAAACATCCCTTGAATACATAAATCATATCAATAAGCTAGGGGACATTCTTGTTGGCTTACTATCAGAAACACTTGGTCTAAAATAGGACCACTTGAAAGTCGCAGGATGTGACAAAGGAAAAGTGTTGGCATGCCATTACTACCCGGCATGCCCACAACCAGAGCTAACTCTCTCTTGGTACTGGTAAGCACCAACTCCTGTTTTCTTTACCATTCTACTTTAAGATCAGAATGGTGGGCTCCAAGTCATGAATGATAACCAATGGGCTGTTGTCAAACCGATTGAACATGGTTTGATTGTTAATATTGGTGACCTTCGGGTTTACAACAAAACACAACTTTTTATTTTTTCTCATTTATCTTCAATTTGTTCACAAATTGTTACTCATCTCAATCTGATTTTGTAAGAGATTCTCAAATGACATATTTGTAAGTAGAATTCATAGAGGTATACTGAAAAAGGTAAGATCAAGAATTTCAGTGGTATGCTTCTTCAATGGTCTTTTAGCACCTCCAACGCTGCATGGTCCAATCAAAGAGCTTCTATCCGAAAACCCCCCACCACGATATAAAGAATTTCTAGTTGGTGAATTTGGTGCTACGTTTTTCAACAAGCAGACCAGTCTTGATCTTTTTTGACTGTGAAGACATACTGAGCACTCGTCGCCAAGCAGCAACAAAGATCAGGATAAACCAATAGAAAAGACAACCATCATTCAGGTAGAACAATGTGTAGAATATGTGATTCGCTGTACAATACTGTCCAAAATACAAGTTGTTGAGAAAGTTGGCAGCATAAACCTACAAGGTATAATGGCGAAAATGAACCATTCCAAGAGTGTAGTTCAAGTTTGACGGACAGGCAAGCAGTATTCGAATCACAAGACAGAGAAAGAAGTTCAAAAGAAATCAAGAAAGACGTTATATGCAGGAGCGTTCGATTGATATGTATAAGAAAATTTCAGATTCAGAAATTGCGTTGGTTGGGAAAAGGTGGAAATTGTCATAGGGAAAAGTAGTGGCTGGTCAGGTTAGAGGGGTTTTTTTTTTTAAAAAAAAAGTTATGTATTTTTATGTGAGGGGCAATTGTGTAATTTAGGTATTGTTTTTAAGTGAGTGTTATTTTTGTAATTTAATTTTACATTTTTAGAGTTGATGCTTTTAAGGTAGTATAGATAGATATATTAATGTCTCCAGCCACCATAAAAATCTCGCCAAAGTGATTCTAACGTTTCTAATATTACATTTTTTGGAATTGGTTATTGAGTTTATTCCTCCAGAAAATCCTTCTCATCTTCACTTGATTCCGAGAAAATATTATCTATATCGAGTACAAATTGAGTTGGTAAAGTGGGACATCCTAAAGTCCTCCGCTCTGTACTAATCCAGTCTATGAATAAAATCAAAATTTCCAAACTATCTACTGCTAGTGAATGTTTGCGGTCTCTTATTTGGAATCTTTTCACACTAAAAGCGCCTACTAAAGCCATTGACGATGCTTGAATAACTAGCGCATCATGAACCACCCGCTAAAATTTTATCACGACCCAAGCATAGGGCCTAGACGTGACACAACGAATGGGAACCCGAAGAGACCCAAACAAGCCTCTTAGCATATCAATCACACATCCTTGGTCGCGGAAGCAAAGTAAACAACAACAAGAGATATAATAAAAAGGGGAGCGGGACTAAGGGAAATCTTGGTATTCATAAAAGCATAAAGAGTCAAGCTCATAGTATAAGTAAATTATAATATCCAACACCACCTCTAACATGGAATGGAGCGACGGCCAAGACACTCTCCGGGCTCACCCTCATGATAAGAAGTGCTCAACATAAAGAAGTCCCAAAATAGCAAGAATAATGTAGATAGCGTCCTCGGACTTGAGGACTCACCAAAGCTTATCTCTTAAGTATCAACTAGCCACGTGGAGGATGATCAAATAGTGCTCCGGTTCCTACATGGTAATATCATGGAGGCATAGAGTATGCATTAGTACGTTTGAATGTACTAAGTATCCGGGATGCAATGGAACAAGATATAAGCCAATATAGTCAAAATGCATAATCATAGGCAACGGATATATAAAATCTCAACATGGCATGCATGATAATGCTTGTAGTAAAATATGCTTGTAAAACGTTTAACTTGCATAGAACATGATACATGTATGGGAAGAGACCTTATCCGACATAGACCAAGCGAGCTACTCCTTAGAATACAAGGCATGTCACGCCCTTGGTAAGGTGATTAAAGCATGTCACCCTCTCAATAAGGTGATCGGGGTGCGTCACCCCCTCGACAAGGTGTGGTTTACTTGCCATGGTATCCATACAGTGGATAATCCGAGGCATGTTACCCCCTCGTCAAGGTGATTGAGGCATGTCACCCCCTCGATAAAGGGAGGTATAACTAGATGGATCCACTAGAAAGCCATAAAAGAGATCATGTATAACCTATGGTGGCACATAGTTTGGAGACTTAGACTTTATATAAGTACCCCTTGAGTCGAGCCCCCATCTTAAGCCTCAATCGGTGCTAAGTCTAATCCCACAGAATACTTGAAATAATTATACTTTAGTCATAACATGAATAACTTGTAAAAGACTTGATAACATGACTTGAGTAGCTCATAAACATGTTTGACCTCTATTAGTGAGCCTAACTTGAACATGAAGGTAGACAATAATCATACGTAATCCCATGCTTTAACATGAATGGCTCACAAGAGGTAAAAATCTTGAAATACGGGTTAACTTGGTACTTGCAACATCATAGATACTTTTCATGAATTCAACACATACATGGAGGCCCTTAATCATCATAAAGTCACTTAATTTGTTAATCATGTAATAGATCATCAATAACTTAAGAATTGTTGACTTAACATTTTATCAAACACTTGGTGGGTTCATGATACTAGTTCAAAATCATGCAATTCGAGAGTGAAATTATATGAGAAAACTTAATACAAATCAACCCATCAATATGTAGTAAAACCCTCATGTACGGTACCTTGAAATATATCATCAAAACTCGTAATAAATCATAGTTTTACAGCTCAAAATATGTATAATTCCAATAGATATAACCAAATCATGGTATAGACTTGAAATAGATAGTCATGCATAATCAATCAATATTTCATAAAACCCCAATATAATTCATGCTTATATTTCATAATAAGAGATACTCATAAGTAATACAATTTGAAATTATACAGTTTCATAAAAAGGAAGATTGGGTTCTATGGAAGACCCTATGAAGCTTCACTGTTCCCTGGGATTGGCTTCTCTTTCAAGGAGGCAGCGGGGATTCGAATTCCCCTGGGGTGAAAGGACTCAATGGATGAAATCCACATACCTCAAACATGAGTTTTCTTGATATGAGTTTGAAGGAAACTTAGAGCTTGAAGTAAATCCTTGAGTTTCAAAGTTAGACTTAAAATTCTTGAATTTGGTATGAGATATTTGGTTAAATCTTAAAGAGTTTTTTGAGAGGATTTTGAGTGATATAGAGTTGAAAAATGGCTAAGTATGGGCGATTTCTCGCTTAAGTGGGCATGGGGCTATGATCCAAATGCCCTTGTCCAAAATAGGAAAACCAAGGAAAAACTTACACTAGTCCGCGTCACGCCCCGCGTCCTTAGCATGATGCAGACCCATCGTGCAGGCAATATTTGTACTGCTCCGCGCCCCTAGTGCGTCACGGCTAGAGCGCCTATTCTCTTTGGAAATCGTAAATTAGCGAAAATTATTTTTCACTACGGGTCCTCGAAAATTCGGGTTATACCTATTTCCCACTCAATTTTGCCCCATGATCGAGAATATGAAGTCAGATTTTTGATATCACGTACGGATTTTGAGATACATAGAAATAACGATTATAGCATTTTCGAAGCACATTTTTGGGGCGTTTCAATATCTCCCCCTTGGGAACTTTCGTCCCTGAATGTCAAAGAAACATGCATAAAAGAAGTAATCATGAAGCTTTCAGCCTGACTTGAAAGCAACAAATGCACTTAAATATTATTTTCAAAAGTCTAAACATGAATGTCAAAATCACCATAAACTTGTTAATATAAATATGAATACATGCAAAATAACACGAGGGATGAAATTTAAGACTTGAAATCATGTAGGGGACTCAAATTAGTACCTTTTGATTGAATAGAGTTGAAGAGATATGGGTATCGCTTTTTCATGTATGCCTCGACTTTCCATGTGGCACTTTCAACTTGTTGATTCCTCCAAAGGACCATGACGGAAGCTACATCTTTGTTTCTCAACCTCTTCACTTGTCTATCCAAAATATCTACTAGGACCTCCTCATAGGTCCAATTATCTTCTACAACACCCACAACATCCAAGGGCACTATAGCACTTGGGTCACCCACACACTTTCTCAACATAGACACATGGAAGACCGAATGAACCATATTCATCTCTACAGGCAACTCGAACTCATATGCAACCTTACCCACTTTCAACAAAATCACAAGGCAATAATTTATGCAATATGAACTTGGGACAATTTCTATAGACTTTTTTTAGAAACAATGGACTCACCAACAGGGTAGACACTTCATAAGGTTCACCACAACAATTCGGGACACACATGAAGCTTTTTGGCAACAAAAAGGACTAATGAAGGAAAGAGTGGCAACCCGGGTCTATCAATGCATACATATCAAAATCAAAAACCTTCAACATACCTATGAAGCACCATACCAAATCTAGTGACCCCTAGAGGAGTATGGTTGGGAACTCGACGGTCATTCTCATAATCCCTAGCAACCCATGGATAATGTCTCGACTTATGATCCTTTGCGCCACATTCGGAACATGCACTCGAACCGGCCAAACAATCTCACGGATGGTACTTTCCACACTTGTGACACGGAGGAGAAGCTTGAACACCGACACCCTTGCCTTTTCTTTGAGCATATGGAAAATCAACAATCTTGTGGTCTATCTTGCCACACCAAACATGCACTCGTATTCCTCCAACCTGTGCCACCATGATTCCTCCCACACTTTGGGCACCTAGGATGGGTCACTCCACTATTTCCACCGAGTTTAGCATATGGAAGCCTACTTTCTAATTAAGCCCTTCTTCTCCCTTCCCTTGAGGCCACTAGGAAATTCTTCACTTATGCCCAACACCGACACACTTGAAACAATCTTCAGTGCCTGCCAAACACCTTCCTTAATGCTTCTTGCCACACCCTTGACAAGTGGCCAAAGGGATCCTTTTCTTCTTGTACTTGGGAACCGGTAGACTAGTAGAAGATGAGGCACCACCAACTCAGGCCCTCTTAGCCTCCCTTTCCTTCCTCTTATCCGTTAAAGTCTTGGGAGCACCCACTTGTTGATTGCGTTAAGCGGTTACAACCTTTGGCAATAGCCATAGAGCATTACGAACCTCCGCATTTAACATGTCATCATTGGGAAGTTCCGTCAAGTGAGAGATGGTTAACGTCCTAGCCACTATTCGGAATAGCTTAAGACATATTTTGAAGCGTAATGGTTAGGGGTCAGTAATCAGTCTTAGGGGACTTAGCTCTATCGTACGACATAGATCATAAAGAAGTGAAGCATTTTCTAAAACATCTCGTAGCCTCCCATTCATAGTTATGGAGTGCTTCACAACCATGAATAAGACTTTAATCGACGTGGTATGTTGGATTTTCAAGGAACATTAACAACCTAGTATTCTGATACCAAGTTTATCACGACCCAAGCCTAGGGCCTAGATGTGACACGACGAATGAGAACCCAAAGGGACCCAAACAAGCCTCTTAGCATATCAATCACACATCCTTAGTCACAGAAGCAAAGCAAATAACAACAAGAGATATAATAAAAAGGGAAGTGAGACCAAGGGAAATCTTGGTATTCATAAAGGCATAAAGAGTCAAGCTCATAGCATAAGTACATCATAATATCCAACGACACCTCTAACCTATAATGGAGCGGGGTCAAGACAGTCTTCGGTCTTACCCTCATAATAAGAAGTGTTCAACATAAAGAAGTCTCAAATAACAAGAATAATGTATATAGTGTCCTCAAACTTGAGGACTCACAAAAGCTTATCTCCAAGTATCAACTAGCCACGCGGAGGATGATCAAATGGTGCTCCGGTTCCTGCATGGTAATATCATGGAGGCATAGAGTATGCATTAGTACGTTTTTTAATGTACTAAGTATTCGGGATGCAATGCAACAAGACATAAACCAATATAGTCAAAATGCAGAATCATAGGCAATGGATATATAAAATCTCAATATGGCGTGCATGATCAATGCTTGTAGTAAAACATTCTTATAAAATGTTCAACTTGGATAGTACATGATACATATGCGGAAAGAGACATTAACTGACATAGACCAAGAGAGCTACTACTTGGAATCCAAGGCACGTCACCCTCTTTGTAAGGTGATTGAGGCATGTCACCCCCTAACCAAGGTGATCGAGGCATGTCTCCCCCTCGAGAATGTGTGGTCTACTTACCATGGTAGCCATACAATGAATAATCCGAGGCATGTCACCCCTTGTCAAGGTGATCGAGGCATGTCACTCCCTCGACAAGGTGTGGTATACTAGATGGATCCACTAGAAAGACATAAAAGAGATCATGTATAACCTATGGTGGCACATAGTTTAGAGACTAAGACTTTATATAAGAAACCTTGAGTTGAGCCCCCATCTTAAGTCTCAATCGGTGCTAAGTCTAATCCCACATAATACTTGAAATAATTGTACTTTAGTCATAACATAAATAACTTACAAGAGACATGATAACATGACTTGAGTCGCTTATAAACATGCTTGATCTCTAGTAGTGAGCATAACTTGAACATGAAGGTAGACAACTATCATATATGATCCCATGCTTTAACATGAATGGCTCATAAGAGGTAAAAATCTTGAAATAGGGGTTAACTTGGTACTTTCAACATCATAGATACTTTTCATGAATTCAACACATACATGGAAGCCTGTATATTATCATAAAGTCACTTGACTTGTAAATCATGTAATAGATCATTAATAAGAATTCTTGACTTGACATATTATCGAACACTTGGTGAGCTCATGATACTAGTTCAAAATCATGCAATTCGAGAGTAAAATTAGATTAGAAAACTTAATGCAAATTAACCCACCAATATGTAGTAAAACCCTCATGTACCTTGAAATCTATCATCAAAACTCGTAATAGATCATAGTTTCATAGCTCAAAACATGCATAATTCCAATAGATATAATGAAATCATGCTATGAGCTTGAAATAGATAGTCAATGCATAATCAATCAATATTTCATAAAACCCCAACATAATTCATGCTCATATTTCATAATAATAGATACCCATAGGTAATACAACTTGAAATCATGCAATTTTCATAAAAAGGAAGATTGGGCTCTATAGTTGAAAGGATCCAATAGATGAAACCCACATACCTCAAACTTGGGTTTTCTTGAGATGAGCTTGAAGGAAACTTAAAGCTTGCAGTGAATCCTTGAGTTCCAAAGTTAGGCTTGAAATCCTTGAATTTGGTATTAGATATTTGGTTAAGTCTTAGAGAGGTTTTTGAGAGGGTTTTGAGTGATATAGAGTTGAAAAATGGCTAAGTATGAGTGATTTCACGCTTAAGTGGGCATGGGGCTGTAACCCCAATGCCCTTGACTGAAATAGAAAAACTAAGGAAAAACTTACACTAGTCCGCGTCCTTGGCGTGACGCAGACCCATCGTGCAGGCAATATTTTTATTGCTCCATGCCCCTGGAGCGTCGCGCCCAGGGCGCAGATGCTCTCTTGAAATCATAAATTAACAAAAATTATTTTTCGCTATGGGTCCTCTAAAACCCATATTAAACCCATTTCCCACTCAATTTTGCCCCTGATCGAGAATATGAAGTCAGATTTGCGATATGACACATAAATTTTGAGATACTTGGAAATTACGATTATGGACATTTTCGAAGTACATTTTTTGGGGCGTTTCAAGTTGTTTTAGGAAAGCTTTATGGCGATTTTTCCACCATTACAAAAGTTGAGGCTTGCCTCTCCATCCTTTAAACTTTTTGTACCCTAATTAATCTATTCATCAAAATTATTTTTTTAAACATTAAGTCTAAGATAACTTTCAAACATATCATCAATGTTGTCGTTGTATTTACATCTAGATGATTCGAGTTCTTGATATTGTACTTGTTCTTCTATACTCGAATCATATAATTTCCTAGCTTCAGTTTTAATACTACTTTTAACTATTGTCAAATTATGTAATTGGTTTCTTCATCATCTTCAATATCTAGAATATATTCTTTCTACCATACTAGATGCACTTGCTTCTTTGTAGGTTGGGTTAAATAAACAAGTAGTTAAATAAATTGGAGGAATTGCAAAAAAATATTTTTTTAAATTTTTTGATCATTTTTATAAAACTCTTTAAATTTTGGATTATTTTTAAACTGCGTAAATTTATCAAAAATAACACAAATGTTTGGTAAAAATGAACAAATAGTCAGATAATAAAGATCAAAAATTTGTTTTGTAGCTAAATAAAAACTTTTAAAAATTCAATAAGCTGTTTAACATCAATCCAATCACTTTCATCAAGTTGATAATCCATATCAGCATTATGAGCATTCCGAACCATTGAAACAGGCTTTCTATATTCATAAGCTACCTTAAGCATCTCATAAGAAGAATTTCACCTAGTAGTTACTGTTTTAGGAATTTTTTTAATAGGAAGATTATGTTTAATACATCAATTTTCTAATTCCCTATGTCTAACTGTTACTTGACATTTAAAAATAAAATAACATGCAACTTTAACTTTTATACAACTATTTTCAAACATTGATACGCCGTCTCTAATATTCAAATTATAAATGTGCAGCACATCTAATATGAAAATCATCATCATAAATAGGAATAAGTTTCGATTTTAAATAATCAATACACGATGGTTGTTAGAAGTGTTGTCTAAAGTTACACTAATAATTTTTCTAGAAATTTCATAAAATTCTAAAACATCAAGAATTGTTTGTGCTATATAAGCATCAGTTTTACATATTTCACAACTTTTATAACCTAAAATTCTTTTTTGCATTATCAATTTTTCATGAATTCAATATTTGATAATTATAATAATTGCTAATTTACAAGTATTACACCCAAGACATGTTGATCTTGGTAATCAAAAATGACTTTTTTAATTGTATTTCTTGAAAAATCAGTAAACGATGGATTACAAGCAATTTGAATATAATGAATAAATTCAAGATTTTTAGCAAAACTAAATGGCAAACCAGTAACAACAATCATTTTAGCAAGTTCTTTAAGATCCCATTATTTATTATGGGGGCGATGTGTACTAGGAATGGAAACATTGAGCCCTCTACTCTACAGATGAATTGGTAACGGGAGTTCCATATTTTTTTGTCTATGCTATAGCTTGGGCTTGCAAAAATTCTCATTTATAATAATGCATCAAATGATTTTTTAAATGACCCATCTCACCCCTCTTTCTCGAGATGTTATGGTTTAAAATATGTTTACATTTATTACAAATATCTTGAGTTTTGTATTCATTTTAGGTCATAAATTGCCAAACAACTGCTTGTTTTGCACGTTCCACCTTGGGCTTAGTCCTAGAAGGATGAACGAGGGAAAGGGAAAGGGAGCAGTGAGACTAGTAGCAGTATATGATGGTGTTTCATCATCTTCGTTAATTTCATTATCATTTTCATCAAGTGATTCATTAAAATTACCAAATCTTCTTTCTAAAAATTCATGATCCAACTCGATATTAGAATCAATTTTAAAACAAGTTTTATAAACATGTGTAAAATCTTCCATATTAATTCTTAATGACAGTTGTCTTGATTTAAAATTTCAAAGGAGTACAAACTGATTTACTTTTACCAATTAATGCATGAGCAATTCCACCAAAAAATGTACTTTTTCATTTTCCTTTTCTACCAGAATTCATATAAAAATAAAAATTGTAAAAGTAATGAAATTAAAGATAATATGAAATTATGAATATAAAAAAACTAGTAAAGAATAAAAACTAAAAAGATGAAATTTATAAGTTGGAACGAATGTAACGAATGTCAGCGAAAAACAAACATAGAAGCCGAAATTGATGAAACTTGAAGCTTGAATATGCTGCAAATTAATCCATCAAAATTTGCTCCAAATTAGTCCACCAAAATTTACAAACTAATTAACTAAACATAATTAAGAATGTGAGAATTGAGAGTAAATAATAAATAATTAGCTTGAGAGTAGACGAATCGAGAGAGTTGATAAAGTTGAGTGAGAAACTGTATGGAAAAACTGAAAGAGGGTGGGGGTTTCTATAGTTGAAATTTTGGGATTTAAGTGTAAAAAAATTGGGGTTAAAAATAAAAGGGGTGGGGGGAATTGAAACTAGCCGTTTGAAACGGCTAGTATTTCACTTTTTGCTGAAAAATTGTAGGCTGGCAATGATCAAATTACAATTGAGCCGTTGGGCTGGGCCTTGACCTCAATGGGATCAATAAAATAATTCAGTCTGGAAAAGGAAAAAGGGGAAAAAGAAACTCCAAC
>JAABOM020048515.1:0-15908 GCA_011800125.2 Solanum clarkiae | reverse complement strand
AATTCCTCAAGAATTCATAATTTGACATTTTATTAAACACTTAGAGGGTGTGTAATGCTAGTGTAAAACCATGCAGTTCAAGAAGGAAATCATGCTAGAAAATTTAGTGTAAAGCCATCAATAGATACTTGGTAACACCGTCAAACAATATACATCAAGATCCTTCATCAATTCTCACTATAGACCTTAGATTCATAGCTCCAAACATAGTAAAACAATCACAATTTCATAAATCCCAACATAATGTGCAATGATTTTCATAATAGATAAGACCCATGAGTAAATTAACTTTAAATCATGCAAATTTTGAGTAAAAGAGCTTGGGTATCATGGGTGAAAGGAACTCAAAAAAGAAATCCATATACCTTAGCTTTGGAGATGAACGTGAAGAAGATTGGAGATGGAGACTTGAAGCTTGAGAGGAAATCCTTAGAAACCGGAGAGTGTTTAGAGACTTGAGTTTAGGAGTAAAATATTTGGCTAAGTGTTTGAATGAATATTGAGGAATGTCTAAAATGATATGAGGGTGAACAATGACTAAGTATAGGTATATCCATGTTTGGGAACACTTCGGCCCAAGAATTAAAAGTCTTGGACAACGAGAAAAATAATTGGACAGAAAATGTACATGTCCGCATCTCGGACCAGATACGAGGATCGATTTCTTCATCTGCACGCTCTTGGCGCGTCATGCCAGGGGCACAAAAAGCTCTCTAGAAGTCTTCGTCTTCACTTGGAATATTAAAATTGCTAATAATTTGCTCTTAAATCGTGGTTAGGCCCATTTTTCACTCAAAATGACCCCCTGAACAAGAATACAAAGTCAAATTTTTTATATCATGCACTGATTTTGAGATATATGGAAACTACAATTTTGGGCATATTTGGGGCACATTTTCGGGCACTTTTGGGATCTTTACATACTATGTTCTAAGAGTATCTTTTTTTTATGTATATGTTTACTATGAGGTTGAGATCGATAACTTGTCTTAGGCCTCGCTACGTATCTAAGTTTTAGAGCTATTGTTGGACATGCTTTGTATTATGCTATGAGCTTGGACTCTCTCTTGACTTTTGATGTTTGTGATATAAAAGTTTCCCTTTAGCCCCATTTATTCCTATTTACTATATCTTGTTGTACTTCATTGCTTCCATGACCAAGGATATGTAATGATATGTTGATAGGCTTGTTTGGGGTCCCTTCGGGTTCCCCGTGTGCCATGTCACGTCTAGGCTCTAGGTTTGAGTCATGAAAAACTTGGTATCAAAGAACTAGTTTTAGATCCTCGGAGTCCAACACACTGCATCGATTAGAGTATTATTATTATTGTGTTGTGTACCACAACTATGAGTAAGAGGCTATGAGGCATTTTAGGAAATATTTCTAATCATAATGTTCCAAGTCATGCTATAGAGTTGAAATAAGGATTTTCCCCACCCTAACAATTGTTATTTTCTATGCTAGATCATGCCTAGAACAAATGGAAGAAGAGCCCACACTCTCGAGGACCAACCGGCTCATGGTGAGCTCTGGGATGCTCTCACTTTGCATGCACAAGTTGTGGCTAATCAAGTCAATCAGGGGGCCTAAAAACCTCATGCTCCTACACTAGCATCTTGGGTGAGAAACTTTATGACGATAGATCCCCTGGAATTCTATAGGTCAAAGGTGGATGAGGACCCTCAAGAGTTCATTGATAAGGTTTACAAGGTTTTGGCTATTATCGGTGTTAGATCGGAAGAGAAGGCAGATTTGGCGGCTTACCAACTCAAGGGGGTGACACAAATATGGTTTAACTAATGGAAGGAGGAGAAGAGAATTAATAATGTGGTGCTTTCGTAGGAGCTCAAGATGGCTTTTCTTAATCGATTCTTGCCTTTTGAGCTTAGAGAAGCCAAATTAGAGGAATTTATGAATTTGAGACAAGGTTCTATGAGTGTGAGGGAGTATGACATCAAGTTCACTCAACTCTCTAAATATACTCCTCATTGATTTCCAACCCAAGGTCTAGAATGAACAAGTTTGTGATGAGTGTTTTCAATTTGGTGAGTGGAGAATGTCGGTCTGCTATGTTGATTAGTGACATGGATTTATCCCAGTTGATAACCTATGCTGAACAAATGGAAGAGGAGAAGTGGATGAAGAGGAGGGCTCATAACGCTAAAAGGACCTGTTTTGAGGGGAATTTCCATATTCAAAAGGGTGGCTGGTTCCATCAAGGCCAAGGGTCTTCTCCTTCATTTAATAAGAGGGTTGCCAATGACTTTCCTAAGAGCCCATGGTATTGGGGGCGTGGTTCCTAATGGTGGTTGTCCAAAATGTGGTAGGGGTCATAATGGCCCATGCTCGAGGGATACTAATGCATGTTATGGTTGTGGGGATGTTGGGAATACGGTAGTGGATTACCCTGAAATCACAACAAGGGAAAAGAGGTTCATCCACAAGGTACTATTGTGGTTCCTTTGGGGAGAGGTGGCCGACAAGATAGTTCCCCAAGGCACAATCAATTTTATGTTTTGCATAGGAGGCAAGGGTTGATGAGGTGCCTGAGTTATTACCGGTATGTTAAAAGTCCTTGATTTTGATGAGTATGCATTGATTAATCCAGGGCCACTCTTTCTTTTGTTACCTCCTTTTTTGCCAAAAGGTTTCATGTTGAGCCCGAATTGTTGTGTGAATCATATGAGGTGTCTACTCCTATTGGTGCATTTATTGTTGCTATAAAGGTCTATAGAAATTAGTTTGTTTGTATCTTGCATAAAATATTGCCTGTGATCTTGTTAAGTTGGATATGGTTGATTTTGATATGATTCTTGGGATGGATTTGTTTTATTCACACTATGCCTTTATTGATTGTAGAACCCGTGGGTCAAATTTCAATTCCCAAATCAACCCATTCTTGAGTGGGAAAGTCATGATGTGGTGGTCAAGGGTAGGTTCATCTCTTGTATTAAAGACCATAAATTGATCTCTAAGGAGTGTCTTTATCATCTTGTGAAGGTTAGCGATGTGGATTTTAGAGTCCTTCCCATATAGTCTGTTCCTATTGTAAATGAGTTCCTTAATATCTATTGAAATGACCTTCTCGGTGTTCCTCCTGAAAGGGAAATAGATTTTGGTATCGACCTCATCCCCGATACTCAACCCATTTCTATTCCCCCATACGATATGGCCCCGACGGAGTTAAAGGAGTTGAAGGAGCAATTGAGGGACTTGTTGGAGAAGTGTTTTATTAGGCCTAGCCAATCACCTTTAGGTGCAGCAGTGTTGTTTGAGAAGAAGAAGGATGGGTCTCTTAGAATGTGTATTGACTACCGACAACTTAATAAGGTCACCATCAAGAATAGGTATCCTCTTCCAAGAATTGATGATTTGTTTAACCAATTGCAAGGGGCTAGCCATTCCTCTTATATTGATCTTCTGTCCGCGTACCATCAAGTGAAGGTGAGGGAGTGTGATATTCCCAAGATGGACTTCCGGACTAGGTATGTGCATTTTGAGTTTGTTGTGATGTCCTTTGGGTTGGCTAATGCACCAGCCATCTTGACGGATCTTATGAATAGGGTCTTCAAACCCTACCTTGATTCATTTGTTGTGGTCTTCATTGATGATATTGTGATTTATTCTCATAGTAAGGAGAAACATATGGGTCATTTGAGGGTAGTGCTACAAAGATTGAGGAAAGAGAAGTTGTGTGCTAAATATGAAAAAAGTGAATTTTGGTTGAAAGAGGTTGTCTTCCTAGGTCATGTGGTGTCGGGGGATGGTATTAAGGTGGATCCTAAAAAGATGGACGTGATTAGTAATTGGCCTAGACCATTGACCCCGTTGGATATTAGGAGCTTCTTGGGCTTAGTGGGTTACTATCGGAGGATTGTGAATGGGTTCTCTTCTATTTCTTCTCTCATGAAAAAGTTGACTCAAAACAAAACCAAATTTGTGTGGGCAGATGAGTGTGAAAAGAGTTTCCAAACGTTGAAAGATAATCTTGTGTCTGTTCCTATATTTTCACTACTGGAAGGGTTAGAGAGATTTGTTGTGTATTATGATGCTTTCCGGGTTAGTTTGGGTTGCTTGCTAATGCAAAATGGGAATATGATAGCCTATGCTTCTACACAACTCAAAGTGCATGAAAAGAATTATCCTATCCATGATCTTGAGTTAGCCGCCATTGTATTTTCATTAAAGATTTCCTGTCACTATTTGTATGGGATACATGTTGATGTGTTCATCGATCACAAGTATCCAATATATCTTCACTCAAAAAGAACTCAACTTGAGACAAAGAAGGTGGTTAGAACTTCTTAAGGACTATGATATGAGTGTGCATTACCATTCTGGTAAGGCTAATCTGGTGGTGGATGCTTTGAGTAGGGTGTCTATGGGTAGGCTAGCTCATATTGATGATTGTGGCATAGAGGTGGCTATGGAGGTCCATTGGTTAGCTAGAATGGAAGTTAGGTTGGAAAAGGTTGAGAATTGTAGTGTTGTTGTTATTGATGGCTCTAAATCTTCACTAGTTGAGGAGGTGAAAGCTAACCAAGATCTTGACCCAGCTTTGTTAGAATTGAAGGCATTGGTAAAAGATGGAAAGGTGGAGCTTTTATCCCAAGGGGGAGACGGTGCCCTTAGATACCAAGGTAGGTTGTGGGTGCCTTATGTTGATGGCTTGAAGGAAAAGATTCTCGATAAGGCTCATGGTTCTTCTTACTTTTTCACCCCGGGTCTACTATGATGTATAGAGATTTGAGGAAGGTGTATAGGTGGGTAGGCATGAAGAGGGACATTGCCAAATCTGTTTCTGGTTGCTGAGTTGCCAACAAGTTAAAGCTAAACATCAAAGGTCAGGTAGCCTGCCCCAATACATAGAGATTCCTACTTGGAAGTGGGAAGACATTAATATGGATTTTGTGGTTGGGTTGCCCAAGACTAGAAAGGGTTTTGATTCCATTTGGGTTGTGGTTGATTGGATGACAAAATCAGTTCACTTTCTACCGGTTAAGACTACATAGGGGCTGAAGATTATGCTAGGTTATACATTCATGACTTGGTGAGGTTGTATGGGGTTCCTTTGTCCATCTTATTAGATAGTGGTGCACAATTCATTTCACACTTTTGGAGGTCCTTCCAAAGAGGTCTTGGAACTAAGGTAAAGCTTACTATGACCTTTCATCCTCAAACGTATGGCCAAGCTGAAATAACCATCCAAACACTTGAGGACATGCTTAGGGCTTGTGTATTGGATCTTAAGGGTAATTGAGATGATTATCTTCCATTGATTGAATTTGCATATAACAATAGTTATCAATCAAGCATTGGTATTGCTCCTTTTGGGCCTCTCTATGGTAGATGTTGTAGATCACCTGTTGGCTGGTTTGAGGTTGGAGAGGTGGATTTGTTGGGGCCGGATCTGGTTGTGGATTATATGATAAGGTAAGGATGATTAGAGAAAGGTTGAAAACAGCCCAAAGTCGCCAAAAGTCTTATGACAATGTGAGAATGAGGGATCTCGAGTTCAAGGTTAGTGGTTGAGCCTATTTGAAGATGTCACCCATGAAGGATGTAGTTCATTTTGGTAAGAAGGGCAATTTAAGCCTTAGATATGTGGGTCCCTATAGGGTGGTGAGGAGGATTGGTAAGGTGGCCTACGAGTTGGATTTGCCTAGTGAAATGGAATTGGTTCATCTGGTCTTTCATGTGTCTATATTGAGTAAGTGTGTGGGTGATCCTAATGCCATTGTACCTCTCGATGTTATGGGGCTATTTGAAGACACTTGTCATATATGTTCCAGGAGAGATCTTGGATAGACAAGTGAAAAGGTTAAGGAACAAGGATGTTGCTTCCGTTATGGTCCTTTGGAAGAATCAACAAGTCAAAATTGCTACTTGGAAGGCTAAAGCGGATATGAAAAGCAGTACCCGTATCTTTTCCATACTACTCAAGCCTAAGGTACTAATTCTAAGTCTTCTATGTGATTTCACGTCTCATGTTCCAGCCCCTAAGTCATTTGCATGCATCCATGTTTATATTTATAAAGTTCATGGTGATTTTTACACTTATGTGGAGATTTTGAAAATGATGTTTAAGTATGTTGTTGCATTCTTGTTGGGGCTGATTTCTTCATGATTACTCTTTTCATGTACATTTCTTTGACATTCGGGGATGAATATTCCCAAGGGGGAGATATCGAAACGACACCAAAAAGTGCCCAAAAATGTGCCTTGGAAGTACCCGAAATTGTAGTTTCCATATATCTGAAAATTCATATGTGATATCAAAATTTTGACTTCAAATTCTGGTTTGGGGGGTCAAATTGAGTGGAAAATGAGTCAAACTCCAATTTAAGAGCAACCGTAGCAAAATTGGAAAATCGCAAGATGTGATTTCCAATGAGCAGTCCGCACCCTTAGCGCCACGAGAACTGGTGTATTCTTTGTCCTGTTTTTTTAATCTGGTCCAAGACTTTTATTCTTGAGCCTAAATGTTCCCATGTATGAAAATACCCATACTTAGCCTTATTTCACCCTCATATCATTCAAGACATTCCCAGATACACTCCCAAATAGTTAGACAATATTTCATCTTCAAATTTCAAGTCTCAAAACTCATCCGAATCTTAAGGTTCTCATTCATGTTTCAAGCGTCCATCTCCAATCTTCTTCATGAATTCTGCAAAGCTAAGGTATGTGAGTTTCTTTCACGGGTTCCTTTCTCCCATGATGCCCAAAGTTTCATTTTTTAAAATCACATGATTTGAAGTTGATTTATTCATAGGTCTTACTTATTATGAATTTCATTTATACTATGTTGGGTTTCATGAAATTATGATTGTTTTAGGATGTTTTGAGCTTTGAATCTAAGATCTATGCTGAGATTTGATGAAGGGTTTTGATGTTTATTATTTGAGGGTGTTACTAAGTATCTATTGATAGTTTTACATTGGATTTTCTAGCATGATTACACTGTTGGATTGTATGGCTTCACACTAGCACTATACACCCGCCAAGTGTTCGATTATGAGTTTCTTGAGGAATTGAAGGTCCAATACATGTCTTGTGAGTTGAAATGGCTATATGCTGATGAAAGAAATATATGCATATGATATTATCTCTATAGCATTGGGAATTGACCAAGCCTCACTCGGGGTTGTAGCCCTGAGTAACCTTGTTGAGGGGTTTATACCTCGATCGCTTTACTCGGGAGGTGGTATGCCCACGCAACCATGTCGAGGGGTTTGTACCTTGATAACCACATTGGGGGGTTTGTACTCCATTAACCATGTTGGGGAGTTCGTGCCTCATCAACTATGTTGGGGAGTTTGTACTTCATCAACATATTGAGGGGTTCGTATCTCATTCGCCTCTCCAAGGGGATGGTAGGCCTAGGATATTCACTAACAATAGTCTCTCCTTACACATATATTATGTTCTATATAAGCATGATTTTACTTCAAGTGTCATTCATACATGTTATATTTTTATATGTTCATCCATTGCATTTTGCTTATGTTGTTTATCACTGCATTGCATCCTAAATACTTAGTACATTCAAATGTACTAATGCATACTCTATGCCTACATGATGTCACCATGATGGAACCAGAGCCCCACTTGATCCTCCTCCTCCACGTGGCTAGTACGATTTCTTTCATGCTCTTTGGTGGTTCCTTCATTTCGGGGACGCTGTTTATGATCTCATACTATGTTTTGAGACTATCTTTCTTTTATGTATATGTCAACTATGAGGGTGATCCTGGTAGCTTGTCTTGGCCCCCGCTAAGTATAGAAGTTTTAGAGGTGCTGTTGGACATGCTTTGTACTATGCTATGAGCATGAAATCTTTCTTGACTCTTGATGTTTATGATATATAAGTTGTCTCTCAGCCCCCTTTATCTTATTTACTATCTCTTGTTGAACTTTACCACTTCCGCGACCAAGGATGTGTAATGATATGTTAAGAGGCTTGCTTGGGGTCCCTTCAGGTTTCCCTATGCGAGTGTCACATCTAGGCCCTAGGCTTGGTCGTGACACGTGCAACCTTGTTAAGGGGTTTGTACCTCGATCGCCTCGCTCGGAGGTGGTAGGCCCGTGCAATCATGTTGAGGGGATTGTACCTTGATAACCAAGTTGGGGCATCCATACCTCATCAACCATGTTGGGGAGGAGGGTTTGTACCTCATCAACCAATTGAGGGTTCGTACCTCATTCGCCTCTCCAAGGAGGTGGTAGGCCTTGGATGTTCACTAGTAATGTTCTCTCCTTACACGTGTATTATGTTCTATATTAAGCATAATTTTTCTTCAAACATCATTCATACATGCCATATTTCTATATACTTATTCATTTGCCTATGTTATGCATTTTGCTTATGGTGCTTATCGCTTATTGCATTGCATCCTACATACTTAGTACATTCAAACGTACTAACACATACTGTATTCCTATATGATGTCACCATGTGGGAACCAGAGCCCCACTTGATCATCATCCTCCACATGGCTAGTACAATCTCTCTAAAGCTAGTTGGTGAATCCTCTATTCTAGGGACAATGTTTATGCTCTTATGATATGTATTACAACTTTCTTCTTTATCATACATTTTGACTATAAGGGTAAGCCCAGTTGCTTGTCTTGGCCCCCGCTAAGTTCTATGGTTAGGGGTGTTGTTGGACATGTTATGTATAATACTATGAGTTTTGACTTTCTCTCTCTTTTGACTCTTGATATTTATGATATGAAGTTGTTCCTTAGCCCCGTTTATCTCTATTTACTATCTCTTATTGTACTTTATTGTTTCCGCGCGCAAGGAAGTGTAATGATATGTTAAGAGGCTTGCTTAGGGTCCCTTCGGGTTTCTCATGCGCCGTATCACGTCTAGGCCCTGTCTTGGGTCATGAAAAACTTGGTATCAGAGCACTAGGTTGTTAATGATCCTCGGCATCCAACACATCGGATCGACTAGAGTCTTGTTCATGGTTGTGCTATGCACCACAACTATGAGAAAGGGGCTATGAGGCATTTTAGGAAATGTTTCCCTTCTTCTTACTCTATGTCATGCTATAGAACTTAAGGTAAGGTTCATCCGCGCACACCTAAGGGACAACCGGCTCATGGTAAGCTCCAGAATGCTCTCACTCTGCTTGTACAATTTGTGGCTAATCAAGCCAATCAAGGGGCCCAAGCCCCTCATGCTCCAACACTGGCATCTCGGGTGAGAGACTTCATGAGGATGAATCCTCTAGAATTATATGGGTCAAAGGTGGATGAGGACCATCAATAGTTCATTGATGAGGTCTACAAGGTTTTGGCTATTTTGGGTGTTAGATCGGAAAAGAAGGCAGAGTTGGCGGATTACCAACTCAAAGTGGTGGCACAAATATGGTTTAATCAATGGAAGGAAGAGAAGGGAATCAATAATGTGGTGTGTTGGGAGGATTTCAAGTTGGCCTTTCTTAATCGGTTCTTCCCTCTTGAGCTTAGGAAATCCAAATTGGTGGAATTTATGAATTTGAGACAAGGGTCTATGAGTGTGAGGGCATATGCCCTCAAGTTTACTCAACTCTCTAAATATGCTCCCTACTTAGTGGCCAACCCAAGGTCTAGAATGAACAAGTTTGTGATGGGTGTATTTGATTTGGTGAGTGAGGAATGCCGGTCTACAGTGTTGATTAGTGACATGGATTTGTCCCGGTTGATAAACTATGCCAAACAAATTGAGGAGGAGAATTTGAGGAAGAGGAGGGTTCATGAGGACAAGAGGGCCCATTTTGAGGGAAAGTTTCATAGTCGAAAGGGTGGCCGGTTCCATCAAGGCCAAGAGTCTTCTTTTGAATTTAATATGAGGTTTGCCAATGACTTTCCAAGCGCCCAAGGTGTTGGGGGTGTTGTTCCTAATGGTGGGTGTCTAAAATATGGTAGGGGTCATAGTGTCCCATGCTTGAGGGATACTAATACGTGTTATGGTTATGGGGAAGTTGGGCATAAGGTGATGGATTTCCCCAGAAATTGCAACAAGGGTAAGGAGGTTTGTCCATAAGGTAATGTGGTTCCTTTGGGGAGAGAAGGCCAACAAGATGGTGCCCCAAGGCACAATCGATTCAATGCACTCCATGGGAGGCAAAGGGTTGATGAGGTGCCCGATGTTGTTAACCATATGTTAAAAGTCTTTGATTTTGATGTTTATGCGCTGATTGATCCAGGTGCCACTCTTTCTTTTGTTAACCCCTTTGTTGCTAAAACGTTTTATGTTGAGCCCGAAGTTTTGTGTGAGTCATATGACGTGTCTACTCCTATTAGTGCATCTATTGTTGCTAGAAAAATTTATAGAAATTGTCCCATTTACATCTTGCATAAAATATTGCCTTGTGATCTTATTGAGTTGGACATGGTTGATTTTGATATCATTCTTGGGATAGATTGGCTACGTGAATACTATGCCTTTATTGTTTATAGAACCCGTAGGGTCAACTTTCAATTGCCAAATGAACCTGTTCTTGAGTGGGAGAGTCATGATATAGTGGTCAAGAGTAGATTCATCTCTTGCATTAAAGTCCATAAGTTGCTTGTCTTTATCATCTTGGGAGGGTTAGGGATGTGGAGTCCAGAGTCCCTTCTATAGGTCGGTTCCAGTTGTAAATGAGTTCCTTGATGTCTTTCCAAATAACCTCCCCCGTGTTCCTCCCGAAAGGGAGATAGCTTTTGGTATAGATCTCCTTCCCGATACTCAACCCATTTCAATTCCCCCTTATTGTATGGCCCCAGCAGAGTTAAAGGAGTTGAAGCAGCAATTGAGGGATATATTGGAGAAGGGTTTTATTAGGCCTAGACAATCACCTTGGGGTGCACCAATGTTGTTTGTGAAGAAGAAGGATGGGTCTCTTAGAATGTGTATTGACTGCAGGCAACTTAATAGGGTCACCATCAAGAATAGGTATACTCTTCCGAGGATTGATGATTTGTTTGACCAATTGCAAGGGGTTAGACACTTCTCTAAGATTGATCTTCGGTCTGAGTGCCATCAAGTTAAGGTAAGGGAGTGCAATATTCTTACGATGGCCTTCTGGACTAGGTATGTGAAATGACCCCAAAACGTGCCTTAAAAACATGCCTCGGAAGTGCTCAAAATCTTGTTTTCTATATATCCAAAAATTCATTCGTTATTTCAAAAATCTGAATTCATATTCTTATTCAGGGGGTCCAAATTAAGGTGACAAGCTCTAACCTTGAATTTAAGGCAAAAGAATCGAATTGTGAAATTTCACTTGGTGCGATTTCCAGAGAGCCTCAGCGTCTTCTCCGTGACACGGAGACCTGTATTTTCTGCACAGTTTTTCCTAGTCCATCTAGATTTTTCTAAGTGTTGGGCCTAAGTTTTCTAAACGTGTTTTTACCTATACTTAGCTAAATTTCACCCTCTTATCCCCTAAAACATTTCCCAATACTCACTAAACACTTAGCCATATTTTCACTCCCAAATTCAAGACCCAAAACCCACATCCAAAGCTAAGGATTCTCTTCAAGCTTCAAACCTCCATTTGCAATCTTCATAAAGAACTTCCCTAAAACTAAGGAATGTGGTGTTGAATCATTGGGTCCTTCCACCCATGGTGCCTAAACCCTTTTTTGCTTAATAATGCATGTGGATCTTATATATTGAAAAATTTGCCGCATAGTGATTTTAATTCATGAAAGTATTTGAGCTTCAAACCTTGGATCCAATGTTGGATTTTATAAAGGGATTTGATGCAAATGTCTTGGGGGTGTTGCAAGGTGTTGATTGAAGGTTTTACAATGGATTTTCATTCACGATTTCATCTCTAAATTTCATGGTCTTTTACCCTCATTACATGCCCCCAAGGTTTAAAATAGGAGATATGATATGATTGATTATATGATGATGAAATGAGATTATGTACATGATGAATACTATATAAAGTGTTGTGGTAGACCATTCATAATTCAGGGGCCTAGTTGAGGGGTCAAAGACTCAACCACTAGGGTGATGGGTGCGTCATCACTAACCTTGATGAGGGGTTTGTACCTCACACACTAGGGTGATGGGTGCTATTATCACTAACCTTGATGAGGGGTTTGACCTCATGCACTACGGTGATGGGTGCTATCATCACCAACCACAAGGGGTTTATACCTTGGAAATCTAGCTTGGTCTCTTCTTCACATATGATATCCTATATGAGTATGATTTACTTAACCATGTTGTACTTATGCATTGAACATACATGTCATATTGCTATATTATGCCTATTGCCTAATATTATGAATGTTGATCATGAAGCTTATCTCTTGTTGTATTGCATCCCTCATACTTAGTACATTCAAATGTACTAACACATATTCTTTCCTACATGATATCACCATGTAGGGACCGATGCACAAGTTGATCATCCTCCTCCTCCACGTGGCTAGATGGTGCTATTCCAGGCTTGTTGGTGAGTCCTCCATTTCGGGGACCTTGGTCTAAGTTACTATTATCCTTGTATTGAGACACTTTCTTATTTTCTATTGACTTTGAGGGTGAGCCTATAGCTTGTCTTGGCCCCCGCTCTATCTATGTATTAGAGGTGCTTGTTGGACATGTTGTATATTTATGTATGAGCTTTGACTGTTGACTCTTGATTATGACGTATATACAAGCTTTCCCTTAGTCCTATTTCTCCTATTCTTAATCTATATATCTTTGTATGCTTCCGTGACCAAGAATGTATTATGACAATTTAAGAGGCTTGTTTGGGATTCCTTCGGGTTCCTTATTCGCCGTGTTACATCTAGGTCCTAGGCTTGGGTCGTGAAAAACTTGGTATCAGAGAACTAGGTTGAATAGATCCTTGGAGTCCAGCACACCACGTCAATTAGAGTCCTATTCATGGTTATGAAGCGCATGATGACTATGGATATGTGGCTATAAGGCATTTTAGGAAATGTTTTCCTTCATCATGTTTTAAGTCATGTTATAGAGTTGTGATAATTTCCCCCCCGGCTAACGATTATTCTTTGTTATTCTAGATCATGCTGAATACTAGAGGAATACGGGCCCAAACTCCTGAGGAGCAACCTACCAATGGTGAGCTCCGAGATGCTCTTACTATGCTTGCTCATGTACTGGCAAACCAAGTAAAACAAGGGGCCCAAGCTCCTCATGCTAATACCCCGGGAGATAGCGTAAGAGACTTCATGAGGATGAATCCTCTGGTTTTTCGTGGGTCAAAGGTAGATGAAGATCTACAAGAGTTTATAGATGAGGTCTGCAAATTCTTGTCTATCATGGGTGTTAGGTCAATTGAAAAAGCGGTGTTGACGGTGTACTAACTCAAAGGGATGGGCCAAATTTGGTTTGATCAATGGAAAGGTGAGAAGGGTAATGGCTATATAGCGTTTTGGGAGGAATTCAAATTAGCCTTCCTTAATTGATTCTTCCCTCATGAACTTAGGGAAGCAAAGTTGGTTAAGTTTATGAACTTGAAACAAGGTACTGTGAGTGTGAGGGAGTATGCACTCAAATTTAATCAACTTTGAAAGTATGTCCCTCGCTTGGTTGCCGACTCTAGGTCAAGGATGAATAAGTCTGTTATAGGGGTTTTAGACTTGGTAAGTGAAAAATGCCGGTCCACCTTGCTTATTAGTGACATGGACTTGTCTCGGTTGATGACACATGCCAAGCAAATGAATGAAGAAAAGTTATGAATAAGGAGGGGCCATGAGGCCAAGAGAGCCCACTTTGAGGGCAAGTTCCAAAAAAGTACTATATTTCAAGGCTAAAGGCCTCCTCATACTGCTAACAGGGGGTTTGCCAATAACTTCCCTAGGCCTCAAGGTGTTGTTGGTGTGGCTCCTAATGATGTGTGTCCTAGATGTAGAGGGGGTCATAAGGCATGTTTGAAGGGTTTCAATGCATATTTTGAATGTGAGGAGCTTTGTCACAAGAAGGTAGATTGTCTAAGAAATCGTGGTAAGGTTCGGGGTACAAATATGGTTCCATTGGGTAGAGGTGGTCCTCAAGGTGGTTCTCCAAGACACAATTGTGTAACACTCCATACCTTACCATACTAATACTATACAAATGAAATATGACATAATCTGGTTTTGTTTGAATCTCGCGTTAATGGGCTATATGTGCGTCTAGCGCTTAAGAGGGTCGAGTATATACATGTTTTGTGTCGAAGTGAGGGGATTACGGACTTAAAACGAAGTGAGAGAATTGAGGTGCTTGTAGGACTTAGGAAGCAAGTAGGTGAGTCAGCCACTTGCTTAGCATAAAATTGCTAACTAAATGGAGGCGAAACCGACGTCGAAATTATCCAAGTTCGAGTACGAATAAAATATATGTTAAGGGTGTAACTTTGGGCCATAATTTAACACATATGGACTATATTTACAGTCGAAGGATGATAGTAAGAAAGGCCCAAACATATCATAAAACTCTTGGAAACTTTAGACCCAAACCAAGAAGAACAAAATGTGAAAAAAATTGGCAGCCCAAGTCCAATTAAGTTGGTGCCCCAAAAGGCCCAAATGAAAGGCTAAAGCAGCTGCATCACCTACTTGATGAAATAAGGCTGAGAATTCCTTAGTAAGGTGGCATAAATTCCCCTTTAAAAAGGGCCAAAGCAGCTACCACAAAGCCATTGTTCACTTGGACTTACAAACAAAAAGAAAAAAATAACAGTTTTTCTTCCAACATTCTCTCAACGTGTTTTGTCTTGCAAAGAAGAAAGGAAAGAACTTATAGAGTTCTTATAGAAGCTCTATACCTTGAATGTAGTGGTAATTAAGCTTACATATGTTTTTAGTATGGTTTAACTATGAAAAATAAGAAGTATATATTAGTATGATTGTGCTGGAATTTCTGGACAGATTGCTTGCTAAGGAGTCTTGTGCACTTTTCTTGTTAATTAAGAGGTTTTTCTCTTGTTGGATGGCTTTATAATGTATTAGTACTTAGTTATGCAGCAAATACTGGTTTTATGGTAGTGTAAAAAGGCTGATTAATTGCTGTTACAGTTAACAAAAGCGAGTCATTATATGATATCACAATTATGTGCTTCGTATGAACTTGTGGGATGTTGGAGAGAAAGTTGTTGCTTCATGACCTTAATAACTGACTTGTGGCTGTTTTGAAACTGTTTCATATCTGGCTATATATGTAAATATTGCTAGAATAGTTTGGTTAAAGTTGGAATAGGTTTGGAGTTGTCGACGTTGAAAGGTAGTAAAAAAAAGTAACATTATGCTGTCCGTCTTTAGATTGCGTGGAATTGTGATGTTTTGTGATTTATAGGCCATTGTAAGGATTATAGACTTAAAATAGGCTGTACATGATGTGTACATGCTAATGTATATGAGAAAATACGATTAAGGAGTGAAAAGGTTGAAGGAACACGCTAGGGTTTATAATTACCGTTTGCTGCCCGTGTGTTGTTGTGTTATGCAATTGGGCTTCCAAGGTGTGTATATTGGCTGCTAATACTAGTTTTATCACCTATTATGTTGAAATAGTAAAGAGGTCCGATGACGAGGTATGTAAGGTTATTTTGTTTTGTATAATTTGGCATAAAACATAGATCCTTCCTTGGCACATAAAGGCACTTACCAACTCCGACGTAACTATTAACTGTCTCCAGCCTTTGGCATGTTCATATGATTCCATACATAGTGACCTTCAAATCTGGTTACATACATGAATAGCAAGATACATGGTTTCTTATTGCCAAATAAAGTTCACAAGTTGTACCATTTCATATGTGTTTCATTGTTTATCTAGTGTACCCTTTTATTTGTCATATTGTCTTGTATGAATATCTACATGTCACATGTTACACATACAGTTTTACAGCTCCAATATTATGGCCACCAAAAGAACCATCTCAAAGGTAATGGAAAGATAAGGTAT
>JAABOM020048494.1:0-15909 GCA_011800125.2 Solanum clarkiae | reverse complement strand
ATTTGGTCCCATACTTTTCTAATTCAATCCCATTAAGGATTTCCGACTCTTTAAAATTCCCAGCATGAACTTAATTTTCGATATTGCATCATAATTCCAATGCACCAATTTTCCAAGGTCTAACAGAAAATTTTGGTTTTGAAAGTTTTGGACTAAGGTGACGCTCGATAGGAGCCGTCGCGGTCCGTATGAGGTTACACGGCCCGTATGGAGCCTCAATGGAGTGACCCTTGGCCTTTTGGCGATGTTTGACCCTTAAATGTGGTTATTTAATCTAAGGCACGCCACAGATGGACCCCTCACAGTCTGTGTGACACCTCATGGACTGCGTTGTGGGCCGTGTAGTGGCTGTAGCTTGAAATCCCATAATTTTGGAACCACGTATGGTTACACGGCAAAGTACATGGCTCGTATGGACTAACACGGCCCATGTGGCCTAACTTATGGCTTTCAGAGTTAAATTTTTCTCAGTATGAAATACCTTCTCGAAACTTCATCATGGGAATTTTTTAAGGGAAGGGGTACGGGCAGTGTCATGGCCTGTGTCACCTTACACGGCTCGCGTGGCATCCCGTGAAGGTGATTGTGTTGAAAATGTCTAAGTATAGGATTAGAATTTTTGGACCTCCATCAAGTATAATTTTTCCAAGTGTTAGTTCACAGACGAGTATACGGTCTGTGTGATGTGTCACGGACCGTATAGTCCTCCCTAAGGCTTCAATTTTCAATTTTTAAATACATTTTGTTAATGGCATTTTCATAATTATAGTTTATTCTAAGGGTCTCTTGTGACTTCCTACGCTACCTAAAGGCTTCCTAATGACCTAAACACTATTCCTCTCGTTCAAATTCATTCCTCACGTTTAAAATTCTCACTAGCTCACATTTAAAAATTTTCTCTAGACTCTCTCAAAGAACTCTAGTAGGACTTAAGCTTGGGGATTAAGAAAAGGGCCTTTCTTCAACAAATTCCTTCTTGAATCTTCTTCCTTATTGGAATAATCGTTAGGTTTCCCTCCGCCCCGTCCATCTTGGGCGTGACTATGTTGATAAGGTATGTGAGTTTTGATTCTTGGTCCCTTTCAACCAAGATGACCCAAACTCTTTTTAAGTGATTTTCATGGAATGTATTCTTACTTTAAATATGAGGTTTCAATATTATTGTTTGTTAAATTCAATTGATGTATGGTCTGTGTTTTAATGTTTATTTTAAAGTGAATTAAGCTCTAATATGATGGAATGCATTGAAGTTATGAAGTTATGAAAGTGCATGTCCCCTTTAAAGCTTGATTTATGCATGGGTAATCTATGTTATGATTTAAATGTGAATTTTACTTATGTTTTTACTTGAATTTCATAATGTATTGTTAATTTAAGTTTGAATCTCTATTACTCATGCTAATCTCATCTCATTCGTTTCATATGCGTACATGAATATGGTTTTTATGAAGCATATGAAGTGGGTCAAGACCCAATTATGTTTATGTATATGATTTTAGTAATATTATGGATATGACAAGAATATGATCATATATATGTCTAAGATTACGGTTCAAGGAGCAATTATGGGTGTTTACACAACTATGTTTATAAGGAGCATCAATTGAGGTTTGAGGAGTGGTGAACTATCCCCAAGGGTCTATACCTATTTCTCAAGAAGGTGCTCAAAAGGAGTTATTCCTATGCGAAGAATGTTTTGGATTTTTACCCTATTATGCATGATTATAAAGAATGTGATTTGGCCTTTAAGCCTAAGATGCACATAAACGATTTGAAATTCTCATGCCTCTTTTACAAGCATGTATATATATGTATTCTAGTTGGATGATGACCTAGCACCAATTGGACTGGAGAAAGGGTGGGCTATCCCCAAGGGTCCATGCTCCTTTCTCTTGAACTATGTGCCTAACATAGGTATATATTTATGCCCCAATGGGGAAAAAAGAAGAAGAATACTAAGGATCTACCTTTGGCAAGTACGTCACCTCTTTATCCATTGTGGGGGAGATGATGGAGTTCCAAGTTATAACTCACTTGGTCTCATGTCAGTTACAGTCCCATCATCATTATATATGAAGTATGTTCATATCCATGCATCATGCATTTCATGGCACATTGATATACTATTGTCTTGACACATAGTTCTTTCTATATATGTGCCCTTGTCATCTAGCATTAAATGTAGGTTTAATGAGTTCATGTGCATTGCATAACTGCACGCTTAGTACATTCAAATGTACTAATGCATACTTTCGCCTACATGATCAAACCATGTAGGGATAGAGGATAACATTCATCCGCTGTATGAAGTCTACCTTGAATCTTGAGATTTTCTTGTCGTGGTAAGCCCTATCATCCAAAAATCCACCTTTCCTCTACTTATGGTGTGTAGTTTATGATATTTACTTTGAAGGTGAGCCCAAGATAGGTCTTGGTCCCCATCTTATCTTATGATTAGAGGCATTGTTGGACATCTTGTAGACGTTCTTACGCTTACGTGCTAAGTGTTGTATTCAGAGAATTATGTTATGGATATGGTTGTGAAATGGTTATATCATTATGGTTTGATTATGAGCTAATGATGGATTCATGTTATGATGTGGAAGATCTTAAATCCTGTATTGCCTCCATAGAGTGAGTCATACTTACCCGTCCCGTAGTCTTACGTGCTATATGTTATGTGAATCCATATTACTCTCTATCCCTTATGACATCCCCATAGCGTGAGTCCTAATTTTTCCATCCCTTAAAATTATATGTTTACTACTTATATGTGCTTCTAAATGATGTATGAATGGACGCTACGAGGCTTAATTGGGAACTCTCGGGTTCCCATTTTCCATGTCACTCCTAGACCCTAGGTCCGGATCGTGACACTACAAACAACATCCAGGTCAGCATTATCTTACCCTTTCTTTTAGTTAATTTAGATCATAGGTCTATTTTATCAAACAAAAATTTCAATCAATATGGTGCATATATGTTGGATCAAATGGTCCAAATACCCAATACTGAAACTAAGTCCATGGTGGACTTAGCTATATACATACATTCCCCCTAGACCATAGGGTTTCCTAAGGTGTTCCAGATACTCTTTTTCTCTTCTTATTTTTCGTCATGACTGATGTCTCCTTAGAACGCAAACTCCAAGTACCTTTATTTGTGAGAGGCAAACTTCCTTTATATCTTCTATGTTTCGACACTGATTATCAGCTCTCAAAGGTTTGTTTGTTCTTTACTTTATTCCTACTTCACCTCAACCTTGCAAAAACTGACCCTCTTATTACAGTTATCTCACTCTCATATGACAGTACTTGAAGAGTCTGACTTGGGAATTATCATTTGTAGTCCAGAAAAGTATTATTCTATCTTTGATTCCTGAATTTCTTGCTCCTTCCCTGATATTACTCCTCTCTATAGTTGAAGAAGATAAGGAGAACAAATAGTAAAAATATTATTCTCATAGCTCTCCTCTCATATGATTTGAGCTAGGGGATTTTCTTACCCTTTTTTCGGTCTAAATTTTTTTAGCATAGACAATTTTTATATGGAGAATCATTATCTTATCACTATTGATTATCCTCATTTCGTTCAACAAAACTGCTCTTACAAAGATTTTTTTGGTACTAAATTAGCCATATGATATGTCAATTTATTTTCTCTTTAAACGATTTGGTTAATAATCATTATTTTGTATTTCATTAGTCTTAATTTCCTCTAAAATAGTCACAACTGACAATTAGTATGACACCCCAGATATTTTGAAAGTGAAACAGGTCGTCAGACCTGGTTCCACGAGTGGGGTTATAAGCTGTAATCTAGAGTACAACCCATGGACCATGTCATAAAATGTGTTTCAGAGTTGAAAATTTTTGGATAAGTATAAAAGGGAGTCTACGAGAGGGAACGACCCGTAACTTGTTCCACGGCCCTCCTGACAAGTCATAGAATATGATCCAGAAAACCATAATTATGGTCTAATTTCTACGAGTGGAACATGACACATAACCTATTCCATGGCCCGCCTGACAAGTCATAGAGTGAGATCCAGAAATCCAAATTTTGATTTGTCTTCCACTAGAATGAACCATGACCCATGACCTACTTCATAGGTCAAAAATAGGGTTCTGTGGTTTACATTTGACAGTTTTCTTGAAGGTTAATTTTGTCCTTTTCCACCCTTTTTAATTAAAACTCATGACATTTTGGACTTATTTTAGACCCTTTTATCAGTACCCTAAGGATATTACTCCTCAAAAGCACTTGGAAACTCTAGAGAGCATCGAGAAAGCTAGGGCTCCAATCACGTGAGCAGAGATTATTTGAGAATTGACTGTTCTTTGAAATTTCCTGGTATGTAAGACTTTCTAAAGTGTTGAACTACGTTCATTCACATGCCCATTCCACTCATTATGTCACAATTGAGAAATAGATTAGAGTCTTGAAAATCCTATAACCAAGGGATGGAAAGTATGACCCACGCTATGGGGACATTTGAGGGAAAGGGATTAGCATGAATTCACATAGCACATAACATATAATGACTAAGGGACGGGTAAGTATGACTCACGCTATTGGGTAGTTCGGGACTTATGATCCTTCCATCATAGCATATAACCAAACCATAAATCTCATAATCAATTCACATAGTGATAGTCAAAAGGTGGCCAATCCATAATACAGACTTTAACCATAACACATAGCATATAACATAAGGAAGTTTACAAGGTTTCCAACAATACCTCTACATAAGATAGGTAGGGGGGCTAAGACATACCTTGGGCTCACCCTCAAGTACAAAAAGAGAAAAATCTTATGTAGAGGGCCAAGACATACCTTGGGTTCACCCTCAAGTACAAAAAGAGACAAAAGTAACGTAGGTAGAAGGATGGTGGATCATCCTTGAAAGATTACAAAAAGAGACAAAAGTAATATAGGTAGAAGGATGGTGGATCGTTCTTGAAAGATAGGACTCACCACTACAAGTAAACTTGAAATCTGAGCTAAACGTCAAATGGTGGATGATTAAAGTCCTCGGTCCCTACATGGTGAAATCATATAGGCAAGAGTATGCATTAGTCTTGAATCTACTAAGTATGCGGCATGCAATGCATGTAACTTACCAAACCTGCATTTCAATATTTGATGGAAAGGGCACATAATATCAAAAGAAATATATAACAAGGAATGTAATATAACAAGATGTCATGAAATTCATGATGCATGAAGTCAAAATGATGCTCGTAAATATAGTGGGAATGTCACCTCAACTGACATAAGTAAGACCAAGTGAGCTATTACTTGGAATCCCGATGAAAACCCCTCACCGATAAAGAGGTGATCTACTTGTCAAAATTAAACCACACTTCACCTTACGGGTATCCCCATTTCGTATGAAGCAACCTTCCTTATGGGCACCCCCATTCGGTAGGATTTTCACATATAGCATATCATATCATATCACATAATTTCTTCTCCGTACAGAAAACCCCATTTCGGAGGCAACTTCCCTTACGGAGAGCCCCATTTCGGAAAAGAACCTATGCTAGGCACATAGTTCGAGTAAAGAGAGAGAACCCTCATTCCATTGGTGCTAAGTCATCATACCATAAGAATACTTATAATATACATAACTCTACATGCTTTAAAAAGGGTTGCAAGTCTCACCAAATTATTTCAATGCACCATTAGGCCTAAAAGCCAAACACCTTCCACAATAATCCATACTTAGGCTCAAATGTCAAAACAAAGCTTGTAGTCATAATATGCATAGGAATAGCTCATTCACATATACGGAATGGTGCGAGCACCCAAAATGCTCAAAGAGTCATAATCATAGACATATATCTGATCACATTCTTATCATAACTCATATCTTATCAAAATCATATCATAATATGTAATTGGGCTTAACCCACTTCATAATTTCTAAAATAATCCAATGTAATGAATGTAAATGACATGAATGATGTGAGGAAGGCATGGATAATTAACATTTAATCTAAAATCATCAATATAATATGAGATTAAAGTGAAAACATAATAAATCCACATTTAAAATCATAATATAATCACACATGCATAAACAAGCTTTAAAAAGGGACATGCATATTTATAATTTCATAAACCCAATGTAAATCATCATTTTATAATTTAATCAACTTAAAATCAGTACATAAACATAACCCATGCATAGAGGAAAATCTAAAAATTCAAGAACATGAGTGCACCATTACATTAAAAATAAGATACAAAATTTTATAATTATGACAACTTGACAAGTAAAGTAAAATAAAATAACATACATTGTCACAAAAATATCATAAGTTTACAATTGTACTCGACGAGACTTCATTTTTTTTTTTTGAAAATGATTTATAATAGCATTATTACTTACAGTTGTGAATATCTTATACTCTATCTTACAAACTAAACAACCATTCAAGAATTCTTCACCGATGGTATTACATAGATCATTTTTTATGATCTTCATTGACGAATTCCACACTTACAGCAGCAATAGGCAAACTCACCGTCAGCTTTATAAGTAAAAAAGCAAAAGACCAAGTTTGATCTTATTTTGTTTTTAACATCATCATAGCAAGATCCTTAATTTCTTTCAAGTTAAGAAACTTGCTATTACACTCTCAAACATAGACAATGAAGCTATCAAGATAATAACTAAGATCTCGATGTTGGTTTTTCACAAAATCACTTTTGTAATATTCGGCTAACTTCATTATTTTTCTCTTGTCAAAATTAGCAAATGAATCAATCGGATTCAAACTGGTCATACCAAGAAGCAAGTCACTAGTCACAATATCAAAATGGTAATTGAGCTTCTGAAGTTGCAAATCAATAATTGCATAAAATACATTCACACGAAACTGATGTAAATAAGAAACTTCGGACCTCTTATGCTTCGACCGTGGATAGTCTTCAGTTATATTAGGAATTAAAACATCAATTTTGCCACAAAATAAATAAACCTCATCCATCAATGACTCAAAACCACTTTCTTTCATTGTTTGCAGTCTTCTCTTTGAAAGATTAGGTAACCATATAGCATTGAAAATTTCTTGATCTTTCTTTTGTAAAGCTTTGTTCAATTCATTTGTAAGAAGCATTATCTTGAACAACAAACGCAACAAAAAGATAAATTAATATTTTTAAATTTTATCCAAAAGTTTTCCTGCTGCAAGTTTGTCAAGATCAAGTGGAGAATCTTCTTTCATATTTTTAAGCGCATTAGCAATTAAAGAAAATGTAATCATAAAATATTTCAAGGTCTTGAAATGGGATCCCCAACGAGTATCACCTAGTCATTGGAGGCCACTCTCTTGATTCAATCCTTGCCCAGTAAAAATTTTGCCAGATTTAAGTAATTCTTCCAACTTCTCAATTTGGTGTTGTCGATTCGAAATGTTTAAACACTTCGACAATCAATCTTTAGAACTCAAGAAGGAAATCATCAATCCTAATAGAGAATGTGACCATCGATACATAAGGCTCTATGTACAACTCTCAAGCGTAGCACCACATCTCAATGGTGCTCCCTTTCACGACACTCTACTCTATCAACGTAAGCTCATAGATCCTATTCAACTCTCTACGTATCCACATCCTCTTATTTCATTCAAGCCTACCTCTGAGACTCAAGGTGTTATTGCTAAGATGATCATATCCATACAATGCTAACCTTTAATACTCAACTCTATACTTTCTCAGGGACTTTCCTTAAGAGATCCCTAGGTCTTTTCACTACCCCCTATCCTTACTTGAAACCCTCATCACGAAGTCTTCAATAGTTTATCATCAATACTCACATAATAACAACCATGCATTCAAGCCTATCATTCTAACCACTTCAACTGTGTCTTAAAATCTTCAAGCCTACTTAACAATTCTAGCTCCATCATTCAATGCGCTCCCACTCAAAGACACACCATCACACTATCTATCCCTACATGACACAAGTACCACAGCAATGTCATAATAAAGATACGTTCACTCTTTCTCATCTGCCCTCACCCTCAATCAACTACTATCTGCATCACAATTTGGACTTGGAGGAACTCATCATCTCCCCCTTTAGTGAAACCTCAACTACTACTCCTCATGCACAATAAGCACGATTCTACGTCTCAAACTGGACACCTTTACATCCGACCATCAACAGTAGCATAATGTACCGAAGGTCAGGGCACGCATAAGATAATGTCAGAATGGAGAACTCTCACTCCCTCTCATCAATCATCACTCCTCTACTATCATGAATGCTTATATCAAAACTAGAACGCCGAAGCACTCTTGGGCTTAGAACAAAAATCATTAGCACGATTCAATCGAGAAATCTTATTTGAGAACATTTATGATGAATCATTCTAAGTTCACAGAACTATATGTGGTGTAAAACTCGGGTCACTTCTCCCTCAACATAGGATTGGGAACTCTTAGATGCATGGGGTAAGATCAAAATTAATGAATGAATTCATCGTTTTTCATCCTTACAACTCAACATAAATGAAAATCAACAAATGGTAGGTGGGAATAGGCTATGGGCATGGCAGTCGTATACCAGACTAGTATATAGCATCACCTCAATGGAAGAATAAGGAATGTATGATATGATAAGAGGTCATGTCTCATCTTAATCAACCCATCTCTATCAAACTCAAGATCTAATTTGGTTTCTCACGTCATCTCCCCCTTAGATTAAGGGTCGTCTCTTTAAGTTTTGTGAATCAATTGTTTGTACTAGGCTATAAGTTCATATCTCTACATGGTCGGAGAATCGCTATCCACAAGAATGCCTTAAACTCTTCTGTTATACTACAGTTACATATATATAACTAGCCACTCAGACTCTTTCCAAAGATATCACTCTTAGCTTCCTCTTGTTTCTATGGAACTTTCCCTTTGGGTTTGCTACTCTTAATAGCATACATAACAACTTTTCACAACCCTTACAACCTAACCTCTTCTTTTTACCTGCTAACACTCAACTCCCGTGCTCCTATAAACTCATTTGTACAAGACTTCGACTATAATGGGAAACTCATCATCACCTACCCATATGCCCTAATCAACTTAGTTGCTTGGGATGACACAAAATATTTACAACAGCTTACTTTATATTGATAACTCAAACAAACTATCTAGATTCTTATAGCAGTCATAACTTAGAGCTTCATACATCTTTACACATTCATGGATACATATCTCAAGCCTCTTCTTATCTATTGAGTTATCCTTGTCTCACTCATATTGCCGAAGGGGCACTTGTACCTTGCCCATAGCATCACTTCCTCACAAATCAATATATTCATCTCGAACATAAACTATGGAAAGCCTCTAAGAGAAAATCTCCAACTAAGACTATCACTCTCACGATGCTATCTCTTCTTTAACACTATTCCTCAAAATTCAAGCTTAGGGTCTAGTATTAATATGTGTATCTGTCACGCACCTCTGTAATACCAACTTATAACTACTAGGTGAAACTTTAGGGGACAGAAGCCCACTAAAATCTCATAGAGAGTATTCAATTAACATATCCCTTCCTTATAAATCAGTACCACTCACCTATTCAATCATCTCTTTATCTGACTAAGCTCATAATTCGATGAGTCTTATGAACCCTCACTTAAAAATCATAAGCCTAATATAGATCTATCACATTGAAAGCACTCCTTTCCCCTATTTAACATCTACACTTCACCCTCAATAGTATGAGTACTACAACACATCAACATAAATTTCCTTCTAGTTTAAGCACACTCTATCACATTCCAACAATAACTCTTCCTCTATACCTCATCATGAAAATCATAGGACACTTATGACTCTTTTCATAAAAAATTATGGCAATTAACTCATCACCTTATTACTTACCTAATAGGTATATAACTCTAAGTACAAGCCTCAATCAACCATCACTCTTGCTATCTTGTCCCTTTCTTTCCATCATCATCCTTTTAACTCGGGGATGATTCAATTCTACTCAGGGTTTATAAGACCTCACATCTCACTCTTAGGTGGTAACATTAAACTCTTTAGAGACATAAGTTTCTCTCTCATGGGTAGCATCGAAAGTACATTTGAAAAAGAGGTTTTAGGTATATCTAAAGCTAACTCAAATGCATGATTCATAGGAGTAATGGTGCACTCCTAATCAATCAACTTAGCACACTAGTAAGCTTCTCTCAAGCCTAGTGCAGTCTCTCTACCATTCTAGTCTCTCTACCATTCTGATTACTCTATCACAAAGGATCTTGTCTGTAAGAGTTTGAACATTACTGTCTCTATCACCTTATGGACGAGACATAGTCGAAAGGTTTAGAGCAGCGCACAAATCAGAAGGGAGATTTTGTAGAGTTTAACTCTATTGCATGATTTAGAATCTCAAGGAAGGGAAATTTTTCCTAAATGTCAATAGTCCCTCATTTATAAAAGTGGGGCCCTCACAACCATAAATAAGTTTCTACGGACACGGCTTCATAGAAACCCTAGGAAACTTAAACTTTGTGATCTGATACAAAGTTTGTGACACCCCGAGAGTGTACCCTAGACGGAACTAGCACCTAGAGACTATTGCTAGTCCTCAAGAAAACCACTTGGCCTCATCACATTCATTCAATCAACAATCTTTACTAATCAGAGGAAGTTCAAAGAATGTAAATAGGCACATCTATCATCTAGTCTCAAAATAATAGTATAAATGAAAGGCTAGTAGAATGAACTAGCTCATAAATCTTAGCAGTCAACATCCGACTCTAGTCTATGAAGCCTCTATCACTATCAGGTGGTGCCAATGACAGAACCATGGCTATCTCAATAAAAATAAAGCTAAGCAAACCTAACTCTAAAGAAAGATAAAAATAAAGTAATGAATCCTCTGAAGTAAGGGAGGCTCACTAATCAGATGAACGTCTCAAATCCTTAACGATGGGCCTCTTGACGATCTACAAATCTTGTATCTACATCATGAAATGATGCAGTCCAAAAGGGGGCGTCAGTATGTGGAATGTATTGGTATGCAAAATAACTGAATAAAAGCAAAACATGTAGAATAATATAGAAACAACAATCAACATGAAGAATATATGTCAAATATCTATCTAAAGAAAGAATAAAGAGTAAACAAGTGGCCCATCAACCAATCAACTCATCAATCAAATCAAACTCATCTCAGATGGGCTCATCTCAACTCATCTCATCTCAACTTGGAGTACTCATTTTGGGAACATTCTGGGAGTTTCTCTTAACCGACCATAACCACTAATGAGCCAGGGGATGTATAACAATTCCGCTGATGTTGACATAGTCATTTTGTATATTCCAGGTAGGGAACAACTATGATTCACAAGGAGTCTGAACTTAGCCATCCTTTATTGTTTCAGGGATGTAAACTCAAAAGGGGACTATAAGATGTAATGGTTCAATCCCCTCCTACGCAGGGCTGGGATAAGTAATGAGTGTAGGTGAGACTCACTCTTACTCATTTTGGTGATCGATACTCCTCCCAAGACTCAATGCTCATAAGACTCCTCATCATCATCTCAAATAGCCTCATGGAGGCACTCATCTTCTCAATTGGTCTCATGGACAAATTCATCATCTAAATTAGGCTCATGGAGACACTCATTATCTCAATTAGTCTTATGGAGACTCTCATCATCTTGTTAACTCAAACTCAAGGGATCCTCTATTATTTCAGGGACTTTAACTCATCTTAATGAACTTAGTTCTCATTTAATAACTCAAAGACTCATATCATCATCTAGGAGAAGTTGTTCAGACAGAACTTGAGAACTTAATTATGAAGACTCATAGGATCATCGAACTCAACCAACTCAACCTCATACTCATATCAAGATTTCAATCGACATACTTAAGTCAAGGATCTAAACTCCATCCCTAGGTTCATTCATGCATGCTTTTACAAAGTAACATATAATGTTATATAATATCTCATGAAAAGTATTCAATTCAAGAAAATAACTTTATGATGATCATCAACATATGAAAATACACATAATAGATACCATTTTCAAGAAAATAATCGAGAAAGTATTTCAAGAAATATATATATGGGGCTCATGTACTCTCGACTCACCTTTGACCATCTATGGAGTACATGGGAAATAATCATATGCCTTTGTTTAACCTTACATACCTGGAATAAATCTTTACCAATCGATCGTCAAGAATTCTCCTTGAATTCTTCAATATAGCCTTCCTCTTCTCCTCTCTCAATCCCTACTGTTTCAAATGTTAGAAAAGGACTTAGAATGGGGTTAAAACCCTGTTTATAAATCAAAACGACCTAATTTTATTGTGTTATGAGTTTAGGAGGGGTTGGGATTTGACCGAAATGTCGCTCAAATTAAAAAGAAAAAGTTTCAAGTTTGGAATGCCCAATCCGCTAGCAGATTAGGCGCGCACTAGTACATTTTTTGACTAAAAACTCAAAACGTGTTGGAAAATAGATTTTTTGTGAAAATACACGTTCGCACTCATCAAATGCATTTTATGTGTAATCTTTCGTTTAAAAAGATTTTTTTCCCAATTCCCATCAAAAAACTTTAAAAAGTATAAGTGGAGGTCTGCATTCCTGGTGCATCATGACTTGGGCGCACACCGATACTGTTTCGAAATTAACTACGAAACATTATCATTTGACTCGGTCGCTCTAAAATCTGATCAAGACCATTTTCCACTCAATTTTTTCATGTTGATTGCAAATTCGATCTCAAATTTTTCATCAAAGCTTGGGAAGATGTGTTCTACACATTATTTTATTCTAGGGTATTTCAATAATTTTATCAGGTGTTATAGTTGTAATATCACCTTTTTCACATCCAGGCAATTAGCTCTATGAAATTTCAAAAGTTCAAGTAAAAAACCTTTGTACTTGGAATATTTACTCTCATCATGACCATGAAATGGTAATATTTTTCTTAGGAGAAACCTTACCACATCAATTGAAGCATTTAAGCGAATTGGATAATCACTTTTTATTTTCTCACTTTTCTTGTGAAAAGAAGATTGAATCTATTGACATTTATTCGCAAAATCAAAAGCATTCTATTCAGACATTTGTTATGAATAATATTTACCTCACCAACATGCAATCGAATTCTTTCTGACCATGGTTCCAACCTCGAAAACCATCTTGTGTAAATGATTTTTCTGCATTGCCATGACTTTCAAATTCATGCTTGAAAAATAACAATATAAGCAAAATATAATATCATCTTTTATGCTATATTCCAACCAAGCAGAATTTGGAGGTTTAAACCATTGAGGATTATATTAAACTGATGATCTTTAATCTCAAATGTTGTTTTAGGATATACATGAAGTTTCAGTTGATAAGGCCCCATCAAAATATAATGTCTCCTCACAACATCTCGAATATTACAATCATATTCCAAAATGGGCTTTCTTTCTTTGGGATCCCGTTTAAGAGATCCAATCCCCAAAATACAATCAACATTTGAAGAAGGTTAAACTATCTCTCTTTGCAGTTCCGATGAAACTATCTCTATTTGCACTTCTAGAGCTACATGTGAACTAATAGATGGACCGCTACTAGAACGTGATTGCTTAATCAAGAATTTATCCATTTTGATATTCAAGGATAAATATTCCTACAAATTCAAATTACTATCCAAGTTAGTCACAAATTCAATTTACAAATTTAAGATCAAATAAGAGAATCACATATCTTTCACAATCAAAAATAGCAAAATCACACCTTTGTAAAATTGTAAATTCAAATAAAATAGAGAAATCATATTTTTTTACAAATTCTAATAAAATAAAGAAATCACACCCCTTCTACATTCAAAAATAAGAAAATGCACCACTTTCACATTATAAAATAAGAAATCATACACTTGCAACTTCATATAAAGTAGATGAATCACACCTCTTTCGCATTTGAGAATAAAAAATTATAAATTCATAATAAAAAAAGATGATTCACACCACTTTCGAGAACCACAAATTTATAATAAAGAAGAGAAATCATATCCTTTTCACTTTTAAAATTAAAAAACACATCCTTTTAATTTGAAATTAAAGATAAAATCTTACTAAATTCATTCTCAAAATGTGTAAGTTTGAGGTACCAATTTATTAGCTCTTGATGAGTTCTTATTAATTATTATAACTTTTAAGCAATGATAATAAATTATTTTTTATATAAATAGTAAAATTAAAAATCATATAGTTTGTAATTTTTAATTTTGTTTGCTTGTTTACTAAGAATATAAATCAACAACAACAACATACCCATAAGAATATAAATCATAAACTAAAAAAGAATTTTACCTTGCTTGGACCTTGACGATGATGAATTCTTGTGATAAATAACAAAAAATATGAAGAAGGAAGAAAAAATGTTGTTGGAAAGTGAGAAGAAAAATTATTGTTGGAAAGTGAGAAGAAAAAGTGGTGTTGGAAAGTGAGAAGAAAAAGTGTTTGAATTTTGGAAGTAAAAAGTGGAAGGAAAATATGTGGGCTTTTGAATTGGCCTCTTTTATATTTCAGTTTTTCCTTTTTTTTAAAGAAAAATTTGCTTTATGGCTTTATGTAAAAAAAATAGCCAAAGTGTTGTTGGTGGAGCTCGAACCCTAGACCTTCATACTAGACCAGAGCCTTTAGACCAATGAAGCAATGTGTCATTCAGAGCATAGGTTCCTTTATCTAATATTTGATATATTCTTTTAGAATCATACAAATAATATACTAAATTTAGTCAGATGACCACGGATTCCCGTGACCCAAAATAAAAGCATAAATTCGCCCCTTTTACCACTTAAGAATATGATTTGAGGTCTTGTAAACCATAAGTAGAGTTGTCACCCCTGAGCTAGAAGAACGATGAGGGAGAGGAGAAGACCAGATGGTGAGAGTTGTGGTTGATTGAGGCTTGTAACTAGATTCATGTGTCCCTTAAGTAAGTAATATACTGATGAATTGATTACCATAGGTCTTGGCTAATGTGTAATACCTAGTAAAATTAACAAAATACCCCTAAAACGGAGACGTGCACATAACATATCTTCCCAAGTTCGGATAGGAAATCCGATGTCATGCCGCGGGAGGGTACCCTAGACGTGACTGGCACTCAGAGACTATAGCTAGCCCCCAAGCGGACCACTCAATCTCTTTGCCATCGTTCAATCATTTCATCAGCGGAATAGAAATGATATAATTAATATAAATGTTATCCTATCAGTGGGCTCATAATGTCAACATCAGTCGATCATAAGAAAACAGAATAGATAACGAAAATCTTAAATATAAAGAATGAAAGAAAGAGGGAAAAGAACCCTCGACATCAACATCCACATCTACGTCTATGAAGCCTCTACGCTATATTCTGAAACGGTACCATGATAGGCCATGGCTACCAAATATCAAGTAAAAAGGACTATCCAACAATAAAAATAAATATCCTCTGAATGCTGGGGAAGACTCACCACGGTCAGGAATGAAGAGATCTGAACCTCAACGATTAGGTTGCTGAAGTCCTCAGTATATAGTATCTGCATTATAAAATGATGCAACGCCAGAGGGGTGTTAGTACATGGAATATATTGTATGTAAAACGGCCTAAGGAAAAGGAAACAGTTTAATCATCACTAGTCCACCACTTAGCCTCACCTCAGGTATAAGAGACAGGACTTTATCACCACACTAGCTATCAAGCATCAGGGGGGGAGGATGTTAGACCCCGTAATTAACTAAATGGAGGTCAATTGCTCATTTGAAAAAATTATTGTGATTGAGGCATATCTTAAATTTTACTAACTTATGATGCGTGAGTATGGAATCAAGTGAATTTTGCAGGTAAAAATTTAGTTGAAGTCGGAAGTCCTTAATTGGATTAAAATA
>JAABOM020048473.1:0-15913 GCA_011800125.2 Solanum clarkiae | reverse complement strand
ACGTGACAACCAGGTTTTGGGGGATTTTTTTTTATTAATTTGACTTATTATCCGTAGTTGAACTTCCATTTTTATTATAATTTTGCATTTGTAATATTATAGTTGGGTTGTAGGCTGACTTGTCCTGGTGGGATATGACGAGTGCCATCACGCCCATTTTTGGGTCGTGACAGTTTAACCGTTAAGATTTGACAAAAAAAATTTCTTTATTGAAAATTACTTAGAAATAAGGTGACAAATCAAATGATCCATATACATGAGTTGCCAAATTACATTAATAACTGAGAGTCCAAGATAATAAAAAATAAAAGTATGAAGGTATCAAAGACTTTATATATCAAATAGTATAAATATGATTATTTAATTTATTACCCGATTATCGATTAACCTATTAAGAAAAAATCTAAAAGCATTAAGAATAGATAACCTCATAACAAAAAAAAAAAACTAAATCATTACTAATAATCTGTTATTAATAAATTAGTAACTTTTTTCGGTTCGGGTAATCGATTTCGGTTTAATTTTGAATAGCCTTTGTATACAAAGATGGTATTCAGGTTGACACCCAGAAGATTGAGGTAATAAAGAATTGGTCCAGACCTACCTCCGCAACTGGTATAAGGAGCTTCTTGAGTTTGGCTGGCTATTATCGTAGATTTTGTAAGGGATTCTCATCCACACCATCTCCTTTAAGGAAGCTGATCCAAAATAAGGCTAAATTTCAATGATTTGATGCTTGTGAGAATAGTTTCCAAGAATTGCAAAAGATGTTGACCACTGCATCTGTTTTGACCTTGCATGACGGAACAAAGATTTTGTGATATATTGTGTGTGTTCAAAGTTGTATTCGGTTATGTGGAGGGGAAGAGTAATAGCTTATGTTTCCAGACAGCTTAAGGTTCATGAGAGGAATTATCCAACTCATGATCTTAAATTGACAGTTGTAGCATTTTCTCTCAAAATTTGATGTCACTACTTGTATGGAGTACATGTGGATGTGTTCATTAACCACAAGAGCCTGCAATATGTATTCAACCAGAAAGAGCTCAACCTAAGATAGAGGAGATGGCTAGAGTTTTAAAAACTATGACATGAGTATTCTCTACCACCCAGGTAAAGCTAACATTGTTGTTGATGCTCTTAGCAGATTGTCTATGGATAGCACTGCTCATGTTGAGGAAGGAAAGAAAGAATTGGCTAAAGAAGTGCATAGATTGGCTAGATTTGGAGTGCAGCTTGAGGAGAATCATGTAGGCGGGGTTAATGTTCAAAATGATTATGCATTGTCTTTAGTGGCAGAGGTGAAAGAAAAGCAAGACCAAAAGCATGTCCTTCTACAGTTAAAAGACACTGTCCATAAATAGAAAGTGATGGTTTTCTTCACAGGGGAAGATCAGATGTTAAGATATCAAAGATTATGTGTCTCGAATGTTGATGATATCTGAGATAGGATCATGGTTGAAACTCATAGTTCCAGATGTTCTATCCATCCTAGTGTGACAAAGATGTACCACTACTTGAAAGAAGTCTATTGATGGAGTGGAATGAATAGAGATATTACCAACTATGTTTTCAAGTGTCCGAATTATCAACAAGTGAAAGTTGAGCACCAAATGCCCTATAGATTAGCTCAAAACTTTGAGATTCCTGAATGGAAGTAGGAGATGATGAATATGGACTTCATCATAAGTTTGTCGAGGTCCCGAAAACATCATAATTCGATATGAGTGATTGTTTACAGTATGATCAAGTCAGCATACTTCTTAGCAGTTAAAATGACTGACAGTGCGGAAGAGTATACCAGGTTGTACATATGTGAGATTATTAGGTTGCATGGAGTTCCATTATCCATTATCTTAGATAGGAAAGCTAAATTCACCTCTCAGTTTTAGAGATCTTTTCATAAATGACTACGCTCAAAAGTGAATCTTAGTACAACTTTCTATCTTTAGATAGATGGCCAGACATAATACATAATTCAGACATTAGAAAATATATTGAGGGCATGTATCATTGACTTTAAAGGTGATTGGGATGAGCACTTATCTTTGATCGAGTTTACATATGATAATAGATATCATGCAAGTATTCATATGTCTCTCTACAAAGCTTTATATGGGAGGAGGTATAGATTACCGATTAGATAGTTTGAGATGGGAGAAGCTGAGCTGATAGAGCTTGATTCAGTTCATCAAGCTATAGAGAAGGTGAAGGTTATTAGATAGAGGTTGAAAACTGCACAGAGCCTCCAAAAATTTTACACCGATGTGAGAAAAAGGAATTTAGAGTTTGAGGTAAATGATTAAGTGTACTTGAGAGTTTCACCTATGAAGGGTGTCATACAATTTAGGGAGAAGAGAAAGCTAAGTCCTCGATATATTGGTCCTTACTAGTTTGTGAAGAGGATTGAGAATGTTGCTTATAAGTTGGAGTTGTCTTCTGAGTTAGTCGAGATTCATCAGATCTTCCATGTCTCGGTATTGAAGAATGCTTGGGAGATCCTTCATTAGTAATCTCCATTGATAGTACTTGAGTGAAGGATAACATGTCCTATGAGGATATCCGAGCTAGATTCTTGATCTTCAGGTTCTCACTTTGAGGATCAAGGAGCTAGCTGATCACGCCCAAGTTGCACCTCTCTTTTGGAGGATACAACGATCGTTGTCAAATATAAAACTTAACCAAGGTTAGGGTCGAATTCCATAGAGAATACAAAGACTCACAACAAATTCACCAATACATAGTTCAAGTATTTACAACTCAATTCCCCAAAGGGGAGTGGGGTTTTGTAATGTTTAACAAGAAAATAAACGAAACTAACTAAAGCAAGAGACAATCAATAATGGAGAGCAACTTGTGAATTGCATTCCCCATGATTCACCAACTCAATATCCCTGGATAACCCAATTCTCGACTAGAGTATAGCATGTAGGGCGGTAATTTAAGTTCACCAAGCCCTTTGGTCAAAGGTGAGTGGCGAATTTCACTATGTAACTTGGCCCATTTCCATAATGTGCAATACTAATAATTACTCATAGTCCCAATCAACCTCCCGTTGATCTAGTTTAGTTGATTAGACGAGAACACATCATCAAGTCCTATTAATCAATCTTTATTCCTATTCATTACCACTGGGATCGGGAAGGTAACACTAGGCAAGTTCTAATTTGGCCACCGTAGAAAACATGCAAAATAAAGAGAATTGATTAATACATGTAAATACACATTTCAAGAATTGCAAATTATTCGAGTTTATTTGGTTAGATCTTTATGGTACCCACAAAGCCAAGTTGTGGATTAGCTACTCATGTTATGGATAGATGAAGAATCATGAATTGACAAAACATAATTAATCACTTACTCAATTGAGTTGAAGAACAAGCAAATCCAAAAAATATTGAAAATCACAAGATTTGAGGGTACAATAAATCCACAATGTATTCTCCTCCAAGATTGAAGTCTCCAAGTACAAAACCCTAAAAGTACTTTCTAATGACGTTCTCTACTGTACTCCTCCAAATAATTACCTAAAAATTACTATCTATAGTTTTTACAAATAAGTCCTAAAAAATTAGAAAAACTGATCGACGACTTTATACGACAGGCATTTACAACTAGTAAACTGATTTACTGTAATCGGGATCTCGTATTCAGCTCTTTAGATCTTGGACTTCAGTGTTATGGATCAAGTTTACAAGTCGTAGATTGATTCACAACTCGTGTTGTGCTCTCGTAGACTTTATATGCATCAACTTATCTTTCATAGGATCTCACTGGAATTCTTCACAAAACCACTCTATATGATTTATAGAGTAATCTACGACTCATATAGAGGTCTCGTATGGCTGAACTTCAGAAATCAAACTTCACTGAAAATCTTCACAAAACTCACTCTTATGCATCATAGAGGGTCCTTAAATTTTCAAAAACTAGAAAAGTCTGCAATTTTGGCCAAAATCATGCCAGCCTGTTTTTGGTAAAACTAAGCATAAAAACACATAAAAACCATAAATATCACATTGCGAACATACAAAATCCTAAGTTTTAAGCACCAAATATGTTGTATTTTGATAGCACATGAACACCCTCAACTTAAAATTGTTTCTTGTCCTCAACTGATAACTCAATTTATATAGATAATATAGCAACACACAGACCTCAACCCAATGACATACATCACATACAATTTAAATTCAGGTGTCCACACCAACTTTTCAAAACAAGATCAAATAGTTATTTAGCAAACTAAAATACACTAGTGCATTTGACAACATAACTATGACAAGCAAAGGAATATCATCAGTCCACAATCATTAAACAAGTCAAATACTAACAATGTAATGCAAGTGCCCTCACAGAAAGAAGTCTCATTTTTACACTCATTGATGATTTCAAATTTAGCTTTGGGACTGTGCAAACACACTCACTCTCACAAAAGATATTCATGCATAATGACTAATATGATAGGCTTGCCCATATACTCATGACTCAGATTTTCAACCAACTGGACTAGGGTCACTTTAGGACTTTCTAGTCTTGTAACATAGGCTCAGGGGCTTTTATATGGCATTTGAAATAATAGTGACTAAAAGTCATCCTTGAACTATGTTTTTTCATCACTTTCACCTAACCAACTCTAATATTTTCACCTCATTCTCTCTTTTTCCATATTCAAGCATTTTCGAGTATTTTTTTCTCATTTTTTACCTTTTGTCTTATTTTTACACTTCATCTTTCTTTTAATCTCAATCTAAGGCATCTTTTTCTTTTTCTTGCACCGGGTACATGATTTTCTTTTTCTCCTCATTCTCAACTTATCACCTTATTTTGTGCTTCTTCTTTACACCGGCCACCCTCAACTTAGGTTTTTAGCCTATGATGAAGTACACAGTATATATTCCCCAAACCAGGGCCACTTTTGGTAGCCAACCTCAACTTAGGCTTTTTGCTTCAATCAAGGTTCACAATGCTCAAGGATAGACCAAGGCCAATTTCAAAGTTTTTCACTAGACAAGGTTAGAATAAGTAGGTATTTTTTAAAGAATTGGTACATGTAAGGCATAAATATTTGGAACAAGAGATGAAACTTCATTGGTATTGGTCATTTTTAAGCTAAAGTGGACTAATTTAAAGAACAAAGGCCTAAGATCTCTTCCTAATCCATTTAATCTACAGTTTAACTTAAAGTAACAGGGCAAGTTCTGAATTAGCACAAAATGCACGAATCTAGTAAAATAAGCTCACACTCGTATGACATTGTATACACTATCAATAAGAGACTCACAGATTATGCTTCATGTCTCAATTACCCTCACTTATTAGAACAACTATATGTCAAATACCCAAACATGCATGGTTGTCATTTAACTACTAATCAAAAGTTTTTGGTGGGTCTCAATTTTCAAAACAAAATATAAAAACATGTTATATGCAATAAGTATTAGTATTATATGCTACACATATTATCTAAACATCCTAAATGTGTTGATTCAACAAAAATAAAATATCCACGAGGAAAAAGAGTATAGGCAAGAAAATCTCGAGATCAAAATTTGGGGTAGTTATGGACCATAAGCTACTCAGACTTCACCAAGGCCCATAACTACCCACACCCATCGAAAAAATTGTGTGTTATCCCAAATGCACCAAATCAAGCAAAAATTAAATAAGGATAAAAAACATACATACCTCGACGCCTAAGTGCCAGTATATGGCTGAGTCTGGCCATTTCCCTCATGCGGGGTAGTCTCCTCAGCTACTCCACTCTGTTCAGAGAGGCCAATACCCCTTGCCTATCATGTTCACAAGCTAGCCTCACCTCCGCCTCGTGCCTCGATGTCTTCAAGGCTAGTCTAAGATCGTCCTCCTCATCCTCATTATCATCCTCGAAGCGCTTTGCACATACATTTCTCTTAATAAGGTCCCCATCTGTGCAAGGGCGCTCCTGAGGAAAGTCTGAGTAGGTTCCGTGGAGGCAAATAAATCAAATAGTAGCTCCGTAGGTATAGTCTCTGATAGTGTCATAGGCGCAAATGAAGCTATCATCTCAACCCTAAGCTTCTCAATCTTCTTCTGGATGGCTGACAAATCTGAAGGTTGGTCCTCGGGTAACCTTTTCTGAAACCGATCCTCAAAGGCATCGATACGGGTGTCCACTCTAGAAACATACTCCTGAATAGTAGATATGGTAAATGCCTGACACCACTCCTCTGAGTCCGCAATAGTTTGCCAGACCCATGACCTAAGCTGCTGAATAAGCTGAGACAACTAGGCCTCAGCACGGGATAATCGTTGCACCATGGCTTGAATAGAGATAGTGGACATATAAACCATGTAGAAATCTGTGATGCTATGGCTTCTGGTGTAGGAGCATCTATAGTATGACCCCTCTCAACATCAACTACCTTGCGCTGCTGGGGTCTCTCATCAGTAGTAGCAGCAATAATAGTAGTGGTGGCGGTTGTCGAACCCTTAGGTGATGGCTCCGGGGCGAACATCTATGGTGGTGGTGGAGGTTGTGCTCACTGGGTTGCCATCATGTTCTCATTAGCTTTTATTACGCTGGCCTCCAAGGTATGCAGGGCCTCAACTAACTGGTCCAGCTGATGACGTATCTCTACCCAAGACTCTAAATAGAGTTTGTAGGCCAAAATTGGGAATGGGATGGAGGTGGCCCTCTTGAGTGCTGACTCATGAATCTGCTTTTCTATAAGTCAGGCTCAATCAATGTCATAGCCAGCCAAGATGCTGACAACGAATACTGCTTACTTAGGTGTCAAAGTATTATCCACTGGAGTAGGCCGAATACGGGATCTAACAACCGCCCACTAAAATTTGGCGGGAAAACTCAATGAAGCCTTCATTATAGGCTTAATGTGGGTGCTGAACTAAGCAGGTTTTGGACTCTGTTCCGCAATATGACCGGCCACCTATCTCAAAAGTGATGTTTGATATACTGAATCCTTCATGATCAATGAATTTCTAGCCTGCCCCATGTTATAATCAAACTTAGTTGTGATCTTGAGGCATGGTACTCGGGACCAAAAAGTACACAACGAATCGTGTCTTTTGAAATATCGACCCACTGCCCTCTCACTCTAACCTCTGTCAATCTAGGCTGTGAGATAGGTCTCTTCCCCTTGGAAAGATTTTACTAAATCATGGATGCATACGATGAAAAAAATCTTGTACTAGAATTGGAACGTATCATCCAAGTGCCTCCTTCAGCCACTCGAGCTCATATCATATCATCGTGTCCTTCAAACCTACGACACGACTCAGTCCATCACAATAACCCTGAGCTCCTCATATATCAAATGGGTAGGTTCGCCCAACTCTAAAAATATGGCATCTATCCCCTCGATGAACCACCGGTGAGGACTAGCATCCGGTGCTGAAGGACAAAATGGTGAGACGGAGGACTCAACATCTCCTCTATCCTCGAAGACATCCTCAAAACTAGACTCCTTTGCTAATCGTGTCATCTGGGCCATGCTACTTCCAGTCTTCTCACTACCTTCCTCTTCATACTGGAAATGATTATCCGTCTGAGCCTGAGGTTGCCCAGCTTTGGCTACAACTCTTGTCTATGGTCGAGGCAACCTAGTTGGGTCTGCTCGTCACCCGAGCGATCCTCATCTGTAGGCTCATCAATGAGCTTCCTCCTAAAGGCCTCAATCTTTAAGCGATTTCTTTTGGGGGCCATAGTATCTGAAAATTAAACATAAACCATAGTTAGCCTCAAGAATCAAGAAATAAAAAGCAAAAACTTCATTGAATCAGTTGTAGAAGGGCTCTATGAGAGGCCCTTTACGATTCGTAGTGAGCACTACAAGTCGTAAAGTGCTCTTGGAGATCATTGCTTCAGAACAATAATGGTTACTGGAAGTTTATACGAGATCAAGGTACAACTCATAAAGTGTTTCGCAAATCGTAAAATGATTTCATATAGAATTCCACAGAGTAATTGAAAAACAAGCAAGGATCTACAGGACCTATTTATGAGTCATAAAGTGACCGACGACTCATAGAAGTTCTTGTCTAATGAATACTCAGATTATCAAATGTCTGGAATTTCCCACAAGAGAAAATTATGACTCGTAGAGCAATCTACGAGTCGTAAAAGACTTTCGTGAACAAGAAATTTCAGGTACCTGACCTATCTAAGTTCATCATACGGACCCTAATAACAAATTCAAGCCTAAATTCTACCAGCATTGAAGCAAACATATGCATACTCACAAGTTTAGCGCAAAACAACGAAAACCCTACGATAATTTTACAAACATTCACCTCATCGAAAAAGAATCAAGCATGGAATAACTTAAGTTTCCTACAATTCCAACATGATTCACATCAAGTCATGCTCCTATGTCATCAAACACCATTTCACAATCACAAACTATTCAATATTAGTCATTCAAACATGATAAATGATCCCATAGGCACACAATTAACAATCTCAAGCACCTAATTCTGAACTTAAACAATCAATGTAATCGGGGACAATTCTAATTTCACATTCACCAAGAATTTTCATACGTAGACATTAAACCCATCATAATCATTCCACTCAATCGAGTACTAATCAAGACAAATCCCTGATAAAAATTAAATCAAGAACTTATCACAATTTAGAATTAGCTTGAAGAACACAAAGAGAGAAGATGATTGAATGTGAAATCCTAGGTGCCGGAAAACTCATTAGAAAATAGGTTGAAATGCCGAAAATTGATCAAAAATAGAGGGGAAGGGAAAAAATTGGGGAATTATCAATCAATTAGGGTAAAAGTGGGGTCAAAATAATTTGACCCCTCTTTTATACCATTACATTTGTAAAAATTGTACCTGATGCATTCCTCAGCAAAATTTGTTGCCTTAGTCTTTTACCTGCATACTCTTCATAAAATTCACTTCTGCAACAAACCCAATGTTAAAAAGAGCAATCAAAACACAATCAAACAACTACCTAAGAATTCAAAAATTGAAAATAAACTCAAAACTAAGCTAAAACATCAAAAATCCTTGGGTGCCTCCCAAATAGCGTCTAATTTATTATCGCGGCACGACTTACACAAATTGGCTACTAAACTTCATCAACTGCCCAAACCTCACTTTTCAACTCACCCGAATGCTTCATAGATTGACGGATATCGAAGACTACTTCGTCATTCATCTTAAATCTGAGTTGATCACAGTCTATATCCACTAGATCTCGTCCCGTGTCCAGAAATGGTCTCCCCAAGATAATAGGAACTTCACAATCAAGAATCACAAAATCCGCAAGAAATATGAATTTGTCCACTTTTAACAATACATAATAGAGTATCTTTTTGATTTCTTGACTGTTCAATCCGCCATTAACAATCGCATCTTAGTTGGAGTAGGGGCACCTAAATCAAGCTTTTTGAAAATCGTAAGAGGCATCAAATTAATACTAGCATCCAAATCATAAAGTGCTCATGCGAACTCTACATCACATATGGTGCAAGGTATAGTGAAAAAACCTGGATCTTTATGCTTTTGAGCCAATGACTTAGTAGTGATAGCACTACAATGTTGAAGCTCTTGAGAAAGCTCCTGACTCACTGTGCATCTTTTGGTAACCAAATCTTTCATATACTTTACATAACCCAACATTTTCTCCAAAGCTTCAATAAGAGAGATGTTGATGGATAGTTGTTTAAGCATAGAGAGAAAATGTTTAAACTTGCCTTCCTTCTCCCTCTTTTTGAGTCTTTAAGAAAAAGAAGGAGGAGGCTTTGGGACGAACTTATACCTCTGTGGCTCTTTAGCTACCTCACTCGCCCCATCTTTGACACAATCATCCCCTTCAACCACATCCTTATTTGCAACTAGCTTCTCACGAACATTTTTTACCTCAACAGGCATATGAGGATCAATGATACTCTTACCACCTCCAGTAGTAATTGTCATGCATTGCCCTTTATTTTTTGGATTTTGAACTGTGTTGCTAGGCAATGTACCCTTTTGAGGCTGATTCAATTGAGTCGACACTTGACCAAATTGTTGCTTAAGCTATTTAATAGCCACAAAATGAGATTATTTTTTTATTAATGCTTGAAATATCAAATTTCATGCCCCTTAGAGTTTCATCTTGTGTCTCAACCTTCTTCAACAAATGATCAAACATCTTTTTGATTCTAGAATTGCTTGTACCGGTGTCTCGATTATGTGGTGGCACATATGGACCATTTCTGAAACCATCTCTTTTACCCCATTCGACTTTAAGCTCCCTATTCCTCTTATAATAACCACCTCGTAAGCTCCATCTCTACCATAGCTTCGACCTCGGTTTCCTTGACCTTGGCACCAATAGTCCTGATTGGAACCTTGGGCATTGGTTCGGAAACCCCCTATCTGACTATTCACAAAGCAAGCATCCTCCTCAAAATAAGACTCCTTATGTATGGGTGCACCGGAGGTTGATGAACTACCACATTTACTCTTTTCTGGTTATGCTTGATCACAACATCCATACTTGTGCGAAGTTGAGCAAATTATTACATAATCACCTCATTGATCTTGTCCTGCTCTGAACCAATATTACAAGCACATGAACTTCTCATAAAAGCTCTATCCTGATGTCCCCATGCACTATTCATCTTGACTACTTATTTCATCTATTCGGCAATTCTTGCAAATGGTTGATCTAAAAACATGACCCATAATGGTGTCAGCACAAATTTGACTATTCTCATCAAGGGCATAGTAGAAAATTTCCACCAAAGCATCGTCAACTATCTTGTGGTTGGGGACACTCCTCAAACACTTAGTAAAATGTTCTCATGTAGTGCTAATTGAATCACCAAGAAGTTGGTCAGGATTGTTGATTTGATCCTTTAACTTGAGCTTTTTTGATCTAGGAAAGTACCTCTCTAAAAATACCTTTAACAAATTTCCCAACTAGTGATTGAACTCTGTGGGAGCTCAAATAGCCATAATGCAGCATTGCCCATAAGAGATAATGAGAAAATAAGAAGTCTCATAGCATCCATAGACAGATTTTGTATCCCCATCACACTCATACAAACAAATGCCACATTATGCAAGTGGCTATGTGGATCCTCTGATGGTAGGCCCACAAATAATCCATGGTTTTGTAGCATTTGAAGTAACCCACTAGAAATAGTGAAATTTATGTTAGCTCGTAGTGGTGGCAACACAATAGCCCCGGTCACATCCAGAACCATAGAGTTTCAACCTATATTGATTCCACCGGTAAGCACTGTCATTGAAATTCCTAGGTTATGGAATATTATCCAAAGGAGGTGGGTCGTTATTCTGATCATCATTAACATTCCGATTCAAGGTTGCATTACCCAAGATGTTAGAATTTTCTTCGGTCATTCTTCTTGTAATTCTTTGGATCTCTGGATCAAGTGGAGTTAAGGGATTGCCTTGACTCCTCGTGTTGGGCATACACTACTAATATACCCTGCAAAGAAACATAAATAAAAATAAAAATAAAATACAAGGGAACTAAGGATTAACACTTGAATTACAATTACTAGTGAATTCAATCAAATCTAGTCGTATTCCCCGACAATGGCACCATAATCTTTGATCACGCCCAAGTTATACCTCTCTTTTGGAAGATAAAGTGGTTGTTGTCAAATATAAAACCTAACCAAGGTTAGGATCGAATCCCACAGAGAACACGGAGACTCATAATAAATTCACCAATACGTGATTCAAGTAATTGACAACTCAATTCCTCAAGAGAAGAGTGGGGTGCTTGCAATGTTTAACAAGAAAATAAACAAAACTAACTAAAGCAAGAGACAATCAATAACAGAGAGCAACTTGAGAGTTGTGTTCCCCATGATTCACCAACTTAATATACCCGGATAACCCAATTCTTTATTAGAGTATCACATATAGGATGGTAATTTAAGTTCACCAAACCCTTTGGTCAAAGGTGAGAGGTGACTTTCACTGTGTGACTTGGCCTATCTCCATAGTGTGCAATACTAACCATTACCTATAGTCCCAGTCAAACTCCCTTTGGTCTAGTTCGGTTGATTAGACGAGAACATATCATCAAATCCTATTAATTAATCTCTTTTCCTATTCATTACCACCTGGATCGGGAAGGTAACACTAGGCAAGTCCTAATGTTGGTCACCACTAGAAAACATGCAAAATGAAGAGAATCGATTAATACACATAAATACTCATTCTAAGAATTGCAAATTATTCGAGTTGATTTGGTTAGATCTTCAGGGTTCGCATAACCCCAAGTTGTGGATTTAGCTACTCATGCTATGGATAGATAAAGAAATCATGAATTGACAAAACATAATTAATCACTTACCCAATTGAGTTGAAGAACAAGCAAATTCAAAATATATTGAGAATCATAAGATTTGAAGGTACAATGAATCCACAAGTGTATTCTCCTTCAAGATTGAAGTCTCCAAGTACGAAACCCTAAAAGTACTCTCTAATGACGTTCACTACTGTACTCCTCCGAATAATGACCTAAAGATTACTATTTATAATATTTACAAACAAGTCCTAAAAAATTAAAAAAATTGGTAGGCAACTTTCTGCGATAGGCATTTACGACTCATAAATTGATTTACTAGTCATAATTGGGGTCTCATATTCAGCTTTTGAGATCTTGGACTCCACTGTTACAGATCCAATTTACGAGTCGTAGACTAATTCACGACTCGTGTGCTCTCGTAGATTTTATCTGCATCAACTGGTTATTCGTTGGATCTCAGTGGAATTCTTCACAAAATCACTCTATACGACTCATAGAGTGATCTACGACTTATATAGAGGTCTCGTGTGGCTGAACTTCAGAAATCAAACTTCATTAGAAATCTTCACGGAACCCACTCTTACGACTTGTAAAGGGTCCCGTAAACCTTCAAAAACCAAAAAGTCTATAATTTTACCCCAAAATCATGCCAGCTTGTTTTCTTGCAAAGCTAAGCACAAAAATACATAAAAATCATAAATGTCGCATTGAGAACTGATAAAATTCTAAATTTTAAGCATCAAATGTGTTGTATTTTGACAGCACATCAATAGCCCCAGTCAAAATCTTGTGGAGAAATCAATTTGTTGAGGAAACTGCATAGGAAGCTGAAGAAGACATGAGATCCAAATATCTGCATCTATTTCTGGCCAATGATGAGAATATTGAAGGTAATGTCCTTACCATTGATTTGAATTTATTTGTCTATCCTTCAGTGATTGTCGATTATCTAGAGAGTTAGACCGGTTAATTGACTATTAAAATGAGTCTTGATTGTTATTCGTGCCTCGAGTCTGTCTCTAGTTACTCTTCATTCTAGGACGAATAATTCTAAGGGGAAGATAATGTTACACCTTAGAAAATTATCAAAATACCCCTAGACAAGAGGCTATTTGCATAATGCATCATCCCAATTTTTTTTGACAAATTCGAGGTCGAAATCATGATCAATATAAAAAACTGAGTGGAAAAGTGATCTCGGTCGAATTATAGACCAATTGGAGCAAAAAAAATCGAGGTAAAATGTGACTGTTAAAAAAGTGTGCGACCCCTCCACATTGTGGAGATGATTCTAAATAGGGCATTCCCATATTTTACGCATAAAACTCATTTGACAAGTGTGATTTATGTGTTACGTGAAAAAATAAACTATGGCAGACCTACTCCATTAGGTTCAAAATTTTTCTGTCGACTAAAATCTTAACGAGGGGCATTCTAAACTTTTATCCTTAAGTTTTTTGGACTCGACAATTTTGGTCCCGCACGCATGTTGACACGACATTGACACAGGTACGGGTGTGGGATTGTGTCAAGATTCGGTCAAACAAGATGGAGTGTGTTGAGCAATAAATTAGGGAAAAATTGAAATTTAGATATCTCAAAGTAAAGAGTTGAGTAGATCGAAAACAACGTGCCTTTAATACTGCAGCTATGTAATAATTTATACTACTCTATATGAGTCTTTTGATGCTTTTTTCTTGGTAAATCTTCTTATTCATGTTGGTTTTTGGAAGTCTGCGATTTTTATTTTAGAACAAAGATGCCGAGAATCAGTGATACCATGGTAGACTACTAAACTTTGTGCATTGTGAATACGGAGTTGTAAAATTTATATGAAAAACTTGTTAGGGAAGAAGATGGAGGAGACTGGAGAGAACATGAAGCGAACTATAAAGTGAGAATACGAAGAAGATAGAGGAGAGAAGACGAGGAAGAAGAATAGTCAAACCCTAAGCCTAATTATATTTTAATTTAGTCCTTTTACAGTTTTACTAGCTATATACTATTATACTTTACTAGGTGCCAGCCATATTACTTGTATTTAATGACAAATATTTGACTTTTATTGGTAAAAGTATGATAAATATTACACATTAGTCAAGTTTATGAATGAGTATGATACCCTTTGACTTGGTACGGTGTTTAAGAAAAAAAAGTAAGATTTTTGAAATTTGTGATCTAAAATCATTCTGAGATATTTGTGCGGTTGAGATTCATTTCATTAAGGGTAAAAGAAGAATTTTAAAGTCAAATTGTTACCAATTAGAGTAAGGTGACATTCTTTTTGGGACGGACCAAAAAGAAAAAGGTGTCACATAAAATAGGACAGAGGGAGTATAATTATTTAATTATAAATTATGAAGTACTCATTTTATGAATGAGAATAAATACTATATTTATTTAACTATAATTATTAAATTTTAAATTATTTAAACTACTCATTTTACATTTAGTAGTCTTTTTTCACATTAAATTTAATCAATTAATTATTTAACTTTTAACTATTCAACTCAAAAGTATTACTTTATGTATTCGTAAACTATTATCATATCTATATTATAAGTAATTAAATTGATTTTCTCATCTTTGCCGGTATATAATAGATTAAACTATTGCATCAAACTAATACTCCCTCCGTCCTATTTTCTGTGGCACCCTTTGACTTGGTAGTGTTTAAGAAAAAAAGTAAAACTTTAAAAACTTGTGGTCTAAAATCATTCGAAGAAATTTGTGTGGTTGAGATTCATTTCATTAAGGGTAAAAGGGGAATTTTAAAGCCAAATTATTTCCAATTAGAGTAAGGTGACATTCTTTTGGGACGGACCAGAAAGAGTTAAAAGTTAAAAATATATCTAAATATGAATGTCATATAGTTCAACTAAGGAAAGATTCAATTATCAAAATTTTAATTAATTTTCAAATTATAAATATTAAAATAATAATTATTTGAAAATAATAGTAAATGTCAATTTTTATCTATCATAAAATATCTTAAATGAAGGACAAAAAGTTTCAACATTTCTAAGAACCTAATTACTTTTAAGTTATACAGATAAGCTTCATGTATTACAGATAAAATTGACTTTTTATTCTCTATAATCCTTGAAATGTAATTATGTATTAGATTAGAAATACCATTGATTTTATTTGACTAATTTAATAGATAACAAAATATGCACATTGTCATATTAGGGATCATATCTTTTTCGATAATTTGATTCTTCTTATCAATATAAATTCTGACATTTTAAAATACTTGAAATATAATTTTATACTATATTAGAAGTTACAATTGGGTTTTTGTTTTTACCAACTTAATTGATAATAAAATATCAAGCTATCATATTATGAATCACGTTTTTATTTGATCAGAAATAAGGATTAACTTTATTTGATTAATTTAACTGTCAACAAGATATATACATTGTCATATTAGGAATGACGTCTTATTAGATTATTTCATGATTCTTGTCAATGTAAGTTCTAAAATGTCAAAATATTTAAAATTGTAACACCCCAAATTTTTTATAAGCTAATGCTGAGTCATCCTTCATATGATATAGGATTTTAATTGCGGATTCCTAATTGAACATAGATGTTAAAGTCAATTTCTTAGTATGG